>CM050850.1:29320481-29370481 GCA_027580175.1 Siniperca scherzeri
GAAAGAAATGAAAGCAATAGAAAGTTGAAATGCCAGAGATAGTTGAAGTGTGTGCACTGGAAATCGTAGAAGTGTTAGTTGGCATGTAATCAGTTGTTGACGTGTTGAGGCTGAAAGCAGTTGAAGTGTCATTTGATTAACTCCTGTGTGTGTGTGTGTGTGTGTGTGTGTGTGTGTGTGTGTGTGTGTGACCTCTTCCAGCTGACATCACTTCGACAGGTGACATCGAGCAGTGTCTGAAGGAGGCGGCCTACATGAAGGACTTCCACCACCCCAACGTCATCCAGCTCATCGGTAAAACACACACACACACACACACATCACATGACCAGGGGTCAAAGGTCGGACGGTTTGACAGTTTGTCCTGTCCAATAGGAGTGAGTCTTCACCGGCGTCCTGGCCAGCGGCTGCCCATCCCGATGGTGATTCTTCCCTTCATGAAGCACGGAGATCTGCACACCTTCCTGCTGCTGTCCAGACTGGGAGAGCATCCATTTGTAAGAGAGAGAGAGGCTTTTAAAGGAACATACCGCGCTTTTAAAAAAGCAGAGACCACCAGGACTCAGCGCTTCCTCCTTGTTTATCTGTTGTCTCAATAAATTCAGTATGATGTTTATTTCCATCAGTACAACAGAGTCGAGTTAAACTCAACACTTCCTGCAGATGTTTCACATTAAAAGTCTTCCAGCGGCTCAATGAGCATAATCCCTTCATTTCCTGGTAGAACATTAATATCCACAAAAAAACCCAACAACAGAACATTTATTAGTTTTTATTTATTTTTATAACTGGTACAAATATCAACAGTTAGTGTTGGAGGCTAAAACAAAAGCTGTATTTAACCTCGCAGCGGAGCGTGTATGTAGGACTACAGCTAATGATTATTTTCAATATCAATTAATCTGCCAATAGTTTTCTCGATTGATTGATCAACAAATGCCCTTTTTATACTTTACGAGAGTCCAAAGCGACGTCTTCGAATGTCTTGTTTTGTCCGAAGAGATTCAGGTCGCTGAGATATGTGACAAAGAAAAACGGCAAATCCAGACACTAACGAAGCTGAAACCAGAGTGAAGTTTGGCTTTGTTTGATTTTAAAAATGAATCTGATCGAATCGATTGATCGTTGCAGCTCCGCATATGTGGAGCCGAGTCCTTCCTTTTTTAATTTGGCATCAAAAAGGTCTAACAGTATTCCTAGACGTTTTGTTTTATTCTACATTGTCTGACTGCACGGGCACAGATTATACATTTCGGGCTGCATGTGTGCCGGGAACGAAGTTAACGTCACCTCGACCTTTGACGCTGCCGAACGCCTCCTTTCCCTTTAACAGGTTATTCTTTCAGGACAGTTGTCTGAGAGACTTGACTGCGTTTTATAAAGCCGATCGCTCCGACCGAAGGTTTAGAAGTCGGACAGGTAGACGATCGGATGTCTTTGTGTCTGTGCTGACCCCGTCCTCGCTGTTTGTCCCTGCATCAGGACCAGTCCCTGCAGACCCTGCTGCAGTTCATGTTGGACATCTCTCGGGGGATGGAGTATCTGAGCAGCAGGAACATCATCCACAGAGACCTCGCTGCCCGAAACTGCATGTCAGTCCACCAATCGGCTCTCAGAACACATCGCACGTAAAACGCACCTGAACACAGAGGCCCCGCCTCCTCATTTACATACGGCTCAAACAGATAAACGCGTTACCTCCGCACATTTCAATTGTTTAGATTTGAGCTTTTCTGTGTTTTCAGTTTAGTCTGTTTTTACTTGCACAAGTAACAAAATAATAAAACATTAATAGATAAAAACAGATTGTGTTTGACACTAAAACCCATCTGGGCTGTAAGTCACTGATACGTTTTGTGATATGAAGTTAACATTTTAAATGCCATTTCTTTTCTTTCTTGCAGCACCTTTTTTTTTAGTTATTCTGTCCTCAACCACGAGAGAGAAAAGAAATGTGTCCGCTGGACTTTCTGGACTTTTTCTCTACGCTGTAGTTTCTCTCCTGCCTTTATTTAGCGTTTCATGGTGTCATATTTAATCGTCTCTAATAGTAGAAAAATTACTCATTTAGTGTTAATTCTTTCATTTTTCCTTCAGACAGTTTGTCCTGACGCGTGTGTGTGTGTGTGTGTGTGTGTTTCAGGCTGAATGAGAACATGACGGTGTGTGTCGCAGACTTCGGTCTCTCTAAGAAGATCTACAGCGGAGATTATTACAGACAGGGATCAGTTTCTAAGCTGCCCGTGAAGTGGATCGCTCTGGAGAGTCTCGCTGACAACGTGTACACCACACAGAGCGACGTGGTACTGACACACACACACACACACACACACACACCTGGTGTAACAGGTGACCTGTACGTGTCTACCTCATGCTGATGCAGGTGCTGATTTTCATCACAATGCAGAACTCGTCAGATTTTATTGATGTTGGATCTGAACGTGACCTCACAGATGAGAGTGTGATTCAGGTACGGTCCATCAACATCGCTACGAAGACACGAACCACAAACCGCTCGCGCCGCCCGCAGCAGAACACGAACCCGCCGCACAGTCCAAAGAATACTGCAAACAAACACGAGTGCTCATATGGTTTAGGGGAGCAGTCAAAGATTTGATAAGCAAACTGATTCTGTGGTCGGGGGCGAGCTTCTTTCAGCTCCGCCTCCCAGCGAAGGTTGAACCCTCGTCCAGCCGCCGTGACCCGGAGGAAGCTCTCCACGCTTTCGTTAGTTCCCGCAGAGACTCCTGCAACGCGCTCTCTCTGTGGGAGTTAACCGAGCCGGTCTTCGCCGTTTGCAGCTTGCGCAGAACGCTGCGGCCCGCCTGCTCTCTAACAGTCGGAGACACGAGCGCGTCGCGCCCGTCCCGTACCCGCTGCACTGGCTCCCCGTCCAGTCCCTGACATTTGTTTTTAACGCGGTCAGCGGCCTCGCGCCTTCCTCTCTGTAGAGATCTTGAGCCCTCAGCGACCCGGCAGAGCTCTGCGATCTGCTGGAGGTCCCCCGGTCCCCCGGTCCCGGGGCAAGCAGTGGCCGCCCGAAACTCTGAACTCTCTGCCCGCTGACTTACGTCCATCGCTGAGCTTCCTTTGTTCAAAGCCAAACTCATTTAGAAGAGCTTTTAACACTTAGCGGCCCTGCGACACTTCTCTTTATCTTAACGTCGTAACGTGCTCTGCTGACCTGTTTGTACTGTTATTATTATTTATTATCATTATTGTTTTGTTGTTGGAAGGTGCTGTAGAAATAAAGTTTGGTTGATTTGAATATAAAAGCAGCAAAGCATACAGGCGTGATGTAACTATCAGGCAAACAGATGTGTGCCAGAAAATAAGGGAAATGAATTAGAAAGTCATTCAGTGAATCAAAGCTACAGATTGACGAGGGGCCGACAGATGGAGAGGAGCCGAGGAGTTCAAGGTCCGTATTGCGGTGGGAAAAAACAGTTTTTAAAGCGTCCCGGACGGCTGGAACAGGAAGAGGTTTCAGCAGAGGAAGTGGGGTTCCGCTGATCTGGGACGGCACTTTCACTTATTACAGCGCAGACGTGGAGCAGGAGGAGGTGATCCTGCGGCTCCACCTGCACGCACCTGTGCCTTTCACCTCACCTCAGCCCCTCCACGTATCACACAGCTTCACTGTCCGAGGTCAAAACTCACTGTGTGTGTGTGTGTGTGTGTGTGTGTCAGTGGGCGTTTGGCGTGACGATGTGGGAGATCATGACTCGTGGTCAGACTCCGTACCCCGGCGTGGAGAACTCCGAGATCTACGAGTATCTGATCAAAGGAGAACGACTGAAGAAACCTCCAGACTGCAGAGACGACATGTGAGTCCGACACACCAGCGTTTAAACACACACCGCGACACACACACACACACACACACAGCCCCCGACAGGAAGTGCTGCCTGGAAGGCACGACTCAGGGCCAAAATGCACCCAGAAGATTCCCGTACAACCGTAAGGACAGCGGAGCGGCAGCGCTAGAAAAACACATTTTGAGAAATAGAGCGAAAATTTCTATTTTAGTTATACGAATAAAGTCCTAATGAGAATAAAGCTGTAGTTTTATTTTTATACATCATACAGTTGATTTAATTTCAGTGTCCTGAACTCTGATAATGAGATTTTTACAGGTGAAACCTGTAACTTCAGGTGACAGCGTCTCACATGTTTTACTATAAATATCACATTAATATCTGACAGTATCACCAATTAAGTTTCAAAAATATTTGGGCTTTTTTTTTCTTGCAAAATCAACCAACCGTAAGACTTGTCAAATTAAAAAATAACATTTTTATTCTTTATATTACGACTTTCCTCATAAAACCATGGCTTCATTCTTATTTTTTTTCATAGTAAAAGTACAACTTTATTCTTATGAGATTACGTTAATGTCAAATGAACTTTTTTTACTTTTAAATTAAGACTCTGAGATTTTTTTCCCGTCACTTCAGCAGGTTGAACAGGAAAAACCCAGGTTCGGTTTAAGAAACCAGCCGGTAACGGAAACGTCCCGGTTCGACTCCGGCTTGTTGTTTCCTGATTCCAGCAAAGGCCCAAAAAGCAATATCTAAAGTCCATTCGTCATGTTATATTGTGTTATAAATATATATATGCATTCATCTTTATCGGCACTAAATGACTTTGTGTTAATTCGCATTTTCTGGCCTCTTTATTTTTCTCGCCGTGTCGCTGAGCGCGCTCGGATCTTTCCGTTTTACGCTCATGTGAGTTTCGCCGTCACATAACTTGCGTATAAACGTCCGCAAACGTTTTCTGGTCTGACTTCTTCTTCTGTGTTTGTCAGTTATGAGATCATGCACAGCTGCTGGAGTCCCGTCCCTAAATGTCGTCCCAGTTTCCAGCATCTGGTCGTCCAGCTGGAGGCGCTGCGGCTCGGCGTGTCCCCCGCCCCCCCGCCGACGGAGCCGTTACTCTATGTCAACCTGGATGGGGACGAGGGGGAGCCGGGCCGAGGGGGGGCGGCCGGAGTCGGGGCCCCTGGGCCGAGGGAGGCGACGGCAGCCGGGGCCCCGAGCTGGAGCGTCCCGTGGCAGCGCAGGGCCGACGGCGACGAGGACTGGCTGATAGTGGGGTCAGGGGCCGCGCTGGCCATCGGAGGGGACTACAGATACATCATTGGCCCCTGTGGACCCCCCGAGGATGACGGGGGGGAGGGGGAAGGAGGCGAGAGGAGGCGGGGGGAGTCTATGGACACTTTACAGGAGGAGGTCAGAGACGAAGAGGACGACGTCATCATTAATGTCTGACCAATCACAGCGCTCCTCCTCCTCTCACCTGATTGGACCTCTACCGGAGCTCGATAGTCAGCTGATCAGAGAGACGCTCACTTTCAGGCACTGAGCAGCAGCAGGCGGGTGGAGACTGAACTCAGACTGAGTCTGAAGGTACAAACTGTCTCCCTGCCGCTGACAACACACACACATCCTTGTACTTCTATCTTTGTGAGGACCGTCATTGACATAATGCATTCCCTGACCCCAGTCTACCCAGACCCTGACCTCAGTCTACCCTGACCCCAGTCTGCCCTGACCCTGACCCCAGTCTGCCCAGACCCTGACCTCAGTCTACCCTGACCCCAGTCTGCCCTGACCCCAGTCTGCCCAGACCCCAGTCTGCCCTGACCCTGACCCCAGTCTACCCCGACCCCAGTCTACCCAGACCCTGACCCCAGTCTGCCCTGACCCCGACCCCAGTCTGCCCAGACCCCAGTCTGCCCTGACCCTGACCCCAGTCTACCCCGACCCCAGTCTACCCAGACCCTGACCCCAGTCTGCCCTGACCTCAGTCTGCCCTGACCCCAGTCTGCCCAGACCCAGACCCCAGTCTACCCTGACCTCAGTCTGCCCAGACCCTGACCCCAGTCTACCCTGACCCTGACCCCAGTCTACCCCGACCCCAGTCTACCCTGACCCTTAACACCTTTAAGTCTAAACCTTTAAACAGCCCTTTGAAGTTGTGAGGACCGGCCAAAATGTCCTCACTCTGCAGGTAAAAAACGTGTTTCAGTCCTCACTGCGTAGCAAGTACACACACACACAAGTGTCACTCATCCAGCTGCAGTCCGACTTCTTCACACAATCGGTACCTCTAAAGCACACGGAGTCCCAGTTCCCCCAGTTCCCGTCCCAGTGCACCAGTGCTGATGGTGTTCCAGCAGTTACCAGTCTGACAGTGAAGTCTCGTCGATCCTTTGAGAGGCCGCCTGAAAGGAATACTACAACATTTTGGGAATTGTAGTTCTTTACTGAGAGTTAGGAGAATATTAACCAATACAGATAACTGTGACTGTTAGCCTAGCGTAGCACAAAGACTGGAAGCAGAGGGAAACCGTTAGCCTCTGTCAAAAGTAAAACGTCTTTCAGCAGCTCAAACTTGTTTCTCTCATTAGTGGCAGGTTGGCTCTTTCCACCACGGAGCGACACTGTGTGGCCAAAAATATTTGGACACCCCTGTACGCACCCTTTTGGGTAGCTCAAACAATCAGTGGTTTAAAACATCCGTCAATGGAAAGAAAATTCACAACTATTTTAAATATTTCTTGTTAAGTCAACCCCCCGAAAAGCCGACCAGGTTCTGGTTCTCCGGTGTCGGACTTCCTGCTTGCTTGTTCTGTTTTATTTCCCAGGAAACTGAATACAGACGTCTCCTTGTGCTCTGAGAAACTAGGATGATATTCATTACGATTTTTAGACAATTCAGACAACCAATCAAGTAAATAATTGGTAGATTAATCGATAATACAAATAATTGTCCTTCCAGCTGTGTATTTGAACCCAGGACCTTCCTGCTGCGAGGAGACGGACTTAACCCGTTCAGCTTTTATTCACAAAGTTAAAAAGTAAAATAAACAAAGTGCAGCTGGAGCTTTAAGCTCGAAGACGAGAAGAGTTGCAACAGGAAGTGAAATTCAGGCTCAAAAAACAATAAAAAATCACTCCAACAGCAGTTCCATGTAATTCAGGCTCAGCAGAACACGTCAACAGGCCGGATGTTAAAAACTGCCGAATGTTTAAGATGAAACCAGTTTAAACAGCATAAAACATCCGTTTCATTCAGTTTTATTTTTCTTCTTCTTTTCTTCTGTCATGCTGCGGGAGGGTCAGTTTCTCCTCGGCCGTTACGCCGGTCCTTCAAAACAAAAGCTCTACTCCGAACATTTAAAACGACGACGCACCAGTTGGGAACCAATGTGACACTAATGGTGACACTTTTTGTACAAGAGACGAACAGTCAGTTAACGTGCTGTACAGCTTCGGCCCAACAGTGAATGATACAACTTGCCACAAACAAACCAAACACCGGCTCTAGATTGGGCCTTTAGCGTTTTTCCGCGAGTTTCGCGGCCACCGTAGTTTCTCCTACACGCTCGGAAGGGGAGGGCGAGGCGAGCGGGATTTAAATGGTTGCAAACTGCAGTTTCACCGCTAGATGCCACTAAATCCTCCACGCTGGTCCACTGAACGGTGTATTAGCCAATATTAGCGTAAAAATGAGCTTGCTGGTGGACAAACTCAGGCTGTTTCTAAATGAGCTCAAACGTATTTGACGTTTCTCTGCTGCAGTTTCATGTTACTTCGGTGCCCGACTTCTACACCTGTACTAATATATTTGTGCTAAGCTAACACGAGCTGCGTCCGTCACCTCTTCTGAACTCTGCTTGTGTTGGACCTCACTAATGCTCTTCAGTCTGAACGGGAGAAAATCTACCGCAGAGCCTGAAAACGGAGGCCAGGAGGGGAACATTTACCGAAATGTCCAAGTGTTTCTGTTGAGAATCCAGCGCATACTGAGAAACGCCGGACTGGTGACGTGACCGCAGGCTCAGGCTGACGCTGAGGCCATCGAAGCAAACCTCTTTCAGACCCTCAGTGTTTACGTGTGTTCAATACTGTATGTACCACTAAAGCACACTATAAACTGAAATGATAGGAGCCTGAAGGCAACGCCTGCATGATTACCTGATCCTCGGCATACCGACAGGAAGTACGGGGCCCCTAGGTGGCTGTCTTTTAGCTTTTGGACACACATTTTGGCCTTCACCTGCCTTATGTGATAACTAGAGACACCTCCATAGCATCTGAGCAAACTCCATCCAAATATCGAGGTCATGAAATGTAGCTGAAAGCTCGGGGAAAACCAGCTGGATGAACGGACCTTTAGCGTCAAATGTATTTTAGATTTTCTTTTTTGAAGTATTGTGTGATCGTTTCAGGTTCATTGGCTTCAGGAGTTCAAGGGATTTTTTTGATCTTTTCATTGACAAATAACTTGACAACATTTTTAATTCAACTTTATTCTGCTTCAGTTAACTTTGTCTTTCTGTGCCACATTATCAGCAACAGTAATCGGGCTCAAATATAGCCTGCTTTCCGGATGGTTTCCTGTAATAAACATCCGAAACGATCAGTCGATAAATAAATCAATCAACTGAAAATGAATCCGCCACTATTTCGACGAGCGATTCATCGTTATAGTAATTTTTCGAGCGCAAATGTTTCGATTCCAGCTTCTCTGCTGTAGCAATTAGCTGATTTTCTTTGTCGTACATGATACTAAATTATAAATCAGCAACTCATCCTCTGACAAAGACATTTGAAGACTAATGTCAGAGTGTTACGAGTAGAGTCGACAAACTCATTAACGCCGGCCTAAAGTTGGCTAACATTAGCCACCGTACGCTACCGGTCAAACCAGACCAAGTGAGGCATTAGTTGGTGTCGGTGCGTTGTGGCTGGACGGTTTAGACGGACAGCCTGTCTGCAGCTCCGTGTGATGATAGCGTTCATAGGTAGCAGGTATGGGCTGGCATGGCGCCATGTGTTGGAGGCCCCTAACGTGCTGTTCTGTTGATCTATTTTGAAATGCATTTGTTAACATTCAGAGCAGAAACTATTAGATGATTGATTCGTCGATCGAGAAAATTAATTGATGCCATTTTTTTAAAGCGCAATTATCGAAGTGACGCTGGTTTCAGCTCCTGTGAATATATGCAGATTTTTTTTTTTTTAAAAGTAATCTGTGGTCGCAAACTTAACGTTGAACTTTTGAGTTTTGGACTGTCGGTCATTTGAAGACGCCACGTGGACTCTGAGAAACTGAGGCGTACATTTTTGTAGTATCTTCTGCAGATTAATCGATAATCGCTACAGCTGTAATGTTTGTTGTCCATTTGCTTTATCAGATGTTATATCAGACGTTCCCTCAGTTGGCTCCAATCAAAATCTAGTTTTAAGGCCTTTTAACTTTATATTGTGCTAATACGGTAAACATAAACGTGTGTGTGTGTGTGTGTGTGTGTGGGGGTCATTGGGGCCCACAGCACAGGTTTGCCCCGGGGCCCCTGTAGGGGGTTAACCCGGCCCTGACCGCTGCTGCAGATAATGTTGTGCATTTGAATTTTGCTGCTCTAAATTAACTCTCAACGCTGAAGTGAAGCTGTTAGTTTTTAATAACTTGAAGCATTTCACGGGACCACTGTAACCTGCTGTCCTTTAGAATAATATCACTGAATTTTACACTAAATACTGTGCTGTATATTTGAGTCAGATGTACTATAAAGATGTAATTATGTATTATAGAAGTCTGGGATGCTTTATTGATCCTGGAAATTAACTGTGTTGGCGGCGTCTGACTGTAACCTGTAGCTAAAAGTTAATTTCCTGCCCTGATGTGTGAACTAAACTTTAGATTTTTCTGTCTGCACCACTCCTCGTGTCGGGATATCAAGGGACAGTGTGTTTTTAATGTATCGGATGTTTTGTATGTTGATAGAAAAACTGCCTCGGAGATCGAACCCTGAATTTATTCAAGACCAAACTTGAAGCCGATGTCTTCCTGTTGTCCTGTCCTTACCTGTCTGTCTACCGCTGACTTCAGATCTGTACAGAGAGCAGATGTGTGAGACTCTTGACAAATAAATAAAGCGTCATTTGTGTCACATTGATATGTGCGCTGTTTCTTATTGTTTACCGACAGCTTTAGCCCACCGCAGAGGAGCGCGGTCAGCCGATGAGCCGTCCTGAGAGTCTGAGTTCAGGCTCACCTGAAGAATAATACGTCAGTCGCTGCTGAAAAGACGGACAACACAATATTACACAGACACAGGGCGGAGCGGGGATTCAGACATGATAAAGGGAATACTAAAAATGAAAGGTGATCTTCTCTTGGCAAACAATGAGTAAAAAAAAGGTTTCAATATGATCAAATGGCATCGAAATCATTTAGACTATCTACATTAAGCTTACAACAGTTAATAAAAAGGATTAATAAAAGTAAAACTACCAAAATGTAAACACACTGCACTACAAGTGAGATGTCTGCACTCGAGGTTTTACATTAGTATTTTCCACAAAATGCACCAAAAGAAACGACCCCAGTGGGTCTGTGCTGTACCCACGGATCAATACTGATGCATCATCGTCGATAACATGTTGCTGTAGGAAGTGCTCCAGGTGGAGCTGATCAACGTCTGCAACAACGCTTTCATGAGATCTGTTGGATGCAAAATCTTAATGTGCAGAGGAACCACTAACTAAAGCTGGCAGCCACACGTGATGGAGCAAAGAAGTACAAGGCAGCAGAAACTGGAAGTGCTGTAATAAAGTACACAGCTTTTAAACAGCATTTGAGTAAATGCACTTAGTTACTTTACAAAACCATTTATTTCCTCGCAGAGAAACGGGGTCGTCCCGCGGAGGGGCGAGCCAAGATGCGGGCCCCTTCCCCCCCCCATGAATAACGATGCGTGACCATTTTAACCAAATGACACGACGAGAAGAAACGCGCGTGTGCAAAGCGCGCACACGTCTGCAGGACTGTGACTTAAGAGCTCACACGGATTTACTGACTTTAATGCTTGACCTGGTTAGGACAGTTACCTGGCTAACCGCACACTGGCTACCTAGCTGTTAGCCGTGTGTTAGCCTGGGAGCTAACCTGGCAATAGTCCTCTAGATGTCGCTGCAGCTCATTTTGAATGGCGTAAATATGGCAGATGATAAATAATAAAAACACACACACACAAGTCAGACATGTTCAACCAAACATACGCCACCAAAAAATAAAATAAATAAAAGTAGACAAAGAAAACCTGGCACGCCATCCGTTTTGACGTTTTCCCGTTGCGCATGCGCCTTAATCCGCGCCCCTGCAGCACAAACATGCGCGCGCAGCCCGGATACAAAGCGGAGGCGGTTCAGCCGACGGTTAGCCGCGAATGAGCCGCTGTTGGTGAAACAAAATGTCTAACTCCGTTTGTGGTGGCGACAAACGTTAAATCCCAGCTGTGAACAGACTTTTCTGGATGTAATGGCGTTTGTAACTAGCTGGTTATACCCTGTCAGTTGGCCCGTCGCTGGTTAACTACTGGGCTCAGTGTCATTAACCAGCTCACTACAGCCAAAACATGTCTGCCCCCCCCCCCATCGAGACTCTCTCTTCCCTCTATGTCGGTAACGATAACGTACATAACAAGCCAAGCAATATAACGCCGACATTTACGCGGCCGTCCGCGTCTGTCCGCGGGCTTCTGGCTCGGTGGACCGTGACGAAACCAGCGGCCGAACATGGCCGCCGAAATACGGGATCCCGGCTCGCGAGTCTCGAAAACAAAGCCGTTAAAAACACACTGAAGCGGACTGAGTCCCTTTTGGGGAAACGCCGCCATCAATTACGGTCCCTAACACCAGGAGCGAAGCCGGGGGGGGGGGGGGTCACATCCACAACCGAAGTTAACCACTTCGTCGCCGTAGTGAGCTAAACGGCTGTGTTCCGGTTTGTTCCTGGTCTTTAAACAAATCGCACCGATCACTAGCTTCGGTCTCCCTTCAGCCGGTGCGTGTATCTGGCTGTTCGCCCGGGGTCGACGCAGGAACTGGTTCCCATATGTCGTCGTAGTTTTGCCCGTGCTGGTGTGCCGGACGCATCCCCGCCAGCCCCGCGGCGTCCATTTTACTCTGCTGGGATTCAGTTATATCCCGGTTTGACTAAAGCTGGAGATACCGTCTGCTTTTTTTAAACTGAGCGGCCAGCTCTCGGTCTGTCTAACCTAACCGGCCGCGGCGTCCGTCCTCAGCACCGGGGCGGGTTTTAATAGTCCAATAAACAGTCCAACAGGTGGAGGTAAATCTGCAGAGCAGGAGGCACCGTCCCCCTCCCCCCTTCCCCGCAGATAACCGCCGGCGGAGCCTCCGGTGCCGCCGCCGCTGACAGTCGCCGGAACGAGTTTTGAACCAGGTGGCGGCAGCAAGATGGCGTCCGAGGCTGCGCAGTACCGGAGAAGACGAGGACGGGCGATGACGTTTCAGTGTAAGGACACCGCATGCAGTTTCCCCCCCCCTCAGTAAGAAAACATCCACGGTGTCGATGGGGGTTATACAACGGAATAACAGACGCTAACGCTCGGATTAATGTCACACCGTCGAAATACTCGATCCGTTTCCACCACGCAGAAGGTAATCCGTGTGCCGTTATCGGAGCACATGGTCGCAGTGTGTCAGTGCGGGCCGACCGGGAGGGTTAGTGTTTAATGGTAAGCCATTACTGGGCTCAGCATCAGGCCTGCTGCTGCTAGCTAGCTGCATTCTCTTTGAGGGTCACATTCAGCCTAATGCATCCAAAGCTTAATGTTTCGAGGTGGAGCTGATCAGAAATGG
The DNA here is from genome assembly GCA_027580175.1 of Siniperca scherzeri. Classification (NCBI taxonomy): domain Eukaryota; kingdom Metazoa; phylum Chordata; class Actinopteri; order Centrarchiformes; family Sinipercidae; genus Siniperca; species Siniperca scherzeri. The sequence goes on from CM050850.1 coordinate 29,333,162, forward strand.
TTATAGATTGTCACAAGATCAATATTCCTGAATTTAGCCAAACTAATTCTGTTTTTCCATTAGGTTAAGTTCACATGCCGCTGGTAAATGCCAGCATGCGTATCAGTTTAAGCATGCATTGTGGAGGGATATTGGTAATAAAGTCAACATTTACAGCAGTTGGTAGCAGGTTTTTGGTCACGGGGCAAACCGGACTCCAGCTGGACTCGGTGGGAACGGTTCGGTGTGCTGTGGCGATAATCGGGTTGTCCCCTTCTGGGAGTTTACTCATTGCTGCGTGATAATTGGTCCTTAAAACGTGCCGGCTAGCTAATATAAATAACTGTGTAATTGACAGTGCACATTTTTAAAATGGGAAGCAGGCGGTGAGCGTCGAGCCGCAGGAACGCAGCGCTTGGCCGGGTAGGTGTCGTACGTTCACCGGCTGAAGGTTTTCGTTTTCTAAACCTGAAAGAAATGGACTTTACGGTGCGTTTTGAAAGGCTAAGTCTGACGCTAGTCCGCATTGAACTGTTACACTTAAAAACACTATTTGTAACATTTAAAGCTGCATTTAAAAAAATGTGGCCACTAGGGGACAAACTCGCAGCAGCAGAGCCCTGCTAACCCCCGTCATGTACTAACGGCTAACATGTTAGCAAGCAGTTGCCTACCTACACATCTAGCAGAAACTGCTGCATGTGCTGCCGACCTATCGAGCCCCTTTCAGACATGCAGCTTGTTATGTAAATGTTGGAAATATTACACGTTAGTCTCGTGCTTGAAACGACTCAGTTAAGTTTTCATTAAAAGTTGCGAATCTAACGAGGTCGGATCTGTAGCGTTTACGTGGCACAAGTCGGAACTGAAAGCGGACGATGATGCAAAGGCTACAGCAGCATACAGTTAAATACACACAGAGAACGTGACTGTGCTTCTTGTTCCCCCCCTTCTTAAGAGCACTGTAATAAATATGTCATTGAATAATAATTTTTTTTAAAGATGAAAGACTGTTAAAGGAGCTGTAAGCGACATTCACTGCCACTAAATGTGGCACTAGAGCAGCAGCATCTCAGACCAAACCAGATGGGCGCTACAGCCCACCAGACTCCACTGAGAAAAACAGTAATTTTACCTCGCAGATCATCGTAAAACACACGTCTTTCAAACTGGACAGAAACAAAATAAAACTCACCAAAACCGTCTCGGTTAGTCTTTCCAACGTTCCAACAGTCACCAGCTCTGGTTCGGTCGAAATAAATCCTTAATTCACCGAGTTAGACGAGAAAAGAAACGGCTGTTATATCGCTCTGCTCACAGCCAGCAGTTTCACAGGGAGGGACTCGCGTCCGGACCGGCTACCAAAACAAAGAACAGAAGCTGCGATGACAACACACACAGAGGGAGTGTGACGTCATCCTCAGGACGCCGCCATGTCTTTACGTACCGAATAGGTGTTTGCTGCCATATTAATGTTTAAAATCTCAAATACAAAACCTTTTTAAATTTAATTACAAAACATCGTGAATGAGTAAATTTTAAGTTGTTGAGATTCTACTGTCGTCAGATTCAGTCTATAAAAATGTGCTGCACAATGTATGGTGGAGAAATTTAATCAATGGATCTACGGAGTCGATTTGCTTATTGAGACGCGTCCCTCTGGCTCGCAGCGGTCATTGATTAAGCCACAAGGAGTAAACAGTCATGGTACAGTCGGACAGCTGGACAGTACAATTTAAAATCACTTTACATCATTATTTTCCATCTCACCATTGTTTGCTGACAGGTGGCGCTGTGCGGGTGCCAAACGTTGCGCGAGCAGCAGCTCTGTAACGGCCCTGTCACGTTTGAATAAAGCCACTGTGCAACATTTACGCAACGGACGTGTTTGAATTCCAAAAACTGTATTAAATGAAAGATTAAACGAGCAATGTTACAGTCTGCTTTGTATCAACCGGTAGAATATCAGTCCGGTATTCACTCGTCTTTCCTTGCTTGGTTCACCAAATATCTGGCCTACTTGGCTTGCTGGATGTTAGTTGTTTATCGCAACGCTTGTTTACGTCAGCAGTCCCACATTTAGCGCCGGGCAGGATGTGGGTTGTATGAGGCTGCTAACTGGGATTAGCTGCCCACAGTTTTAAATGGGGGAGTCAGTGAGAGCTGGAGAGACTCAACCACAAACACAGGCCTACAAAATAAGTGTTATGTTGAAAAACATGTTAATATTTTCAAACTAAATACAGCTTCATTGAATGGGAAGGTTTAAGTGAGAGTTTGAGCTTTGTAGTGTCATACTGGATCAATTCAGCAGCCACGGTGCTGTTTCTCGTTCCCGATTGCAGCGATTTGTATTTGACAGAAGAGATTACAGCAGTGCAGCGTCACATTTCACCCGTCGCGGCACAAGACAGATTGGTCATAGGTTATCAAAACATATTGTGCTTTTTATTATATACCTATATATTTGTGTTTACGTTCTTTCGTTCACTTTGTGATGAAGAGCGACGACGGGAAGGTTGACTTTGTCTCTTTACTGAATAGAAGACCGTTGCCATACAATCAGTAGCCGAAGTAATCATGTTTACACTCTTTCATGGTTTTGCTGGATGTGTGCAAAGCAGCAGAGTCTTTCTTCAACTTGCTTCATGTTGTCGTCACTCAACAATCCCCCAACTGGCGTCAGAAACTTGTACAAAACACAAGCTGACCAAGCCGACCAATCACAGTTCTTGTTGTCTCCATGTGGTATCTCTCTTGCTGCTGTAGCCCGAACGAGTTACGTTTTGGAGGAGGCGCACGTCACTTACAGTTTGTAGCTTTGGTGTAGCTACAGAGGCTACATGTGTATGGTCTCTTGCTACGTCGTAACTCTTAACGCACAACTACGAATTCCTACGAAGTGTTCTGAATATCCACAGTTCAGATCCACTCCACATATCAAACTGAGGGACAAACACAGTATCTCAACCAATTAATGGTGGTGATATAACCCTATAGTATGGCTCAGTTATGCAGGGGCCTCCTGTAGTTCTGTGTTGAGGTTATCCTTAACAGAAAAACTTCAAATACAAATTTACTACAGGTAAAATATTACCAGAATGGGCATTATGGATGACATTTTGGCCTTGCCTCTGGGCGGTGACGTAATCTTAAATCACAGTAACAGATCACATAAGGAAACCAGCTCTGATCTGCTACATAGCCTGCCCCGAATATATCGCAGAGACGCTAAGCAGTGTTTCCCCTAGGTTGACTGCTTTTTTTGTTTTTGTTTTTTGCTAGTCACCATTATTAGCTTAAAGGGTAACTACACCCCCCAAACTTGGCTAGAACCCTTCCTCCCAGCATATGTAAAAAAAAAAAAATGTAACAGAGGAGCGAGGGCGCAACAACTGTAGGAGGCGTGGCCTTGTGGCTACGTAGTGTATGACCCGGAGGAGAGCTCAGTGTAGCGTGGACAGTGACGCAGAGGTGGTAGTCAGTCATGAGAAGCTAATGTCAAGATTCCTTTTGTCCTAGCTGAGCTAATGGCTCTACTAAGAGAGGCTCTCAGGTGTATGTTTACTGTTAATCAGTAATCTATGCGAACAGTACAATCTAACTACTCAATCACTATACTCAATCCACTCTACACAGTACTCCTCACCGCAGTATGCAGAGTCGGGAGACGTTGGTTTTATAGGAGGGGGCGGGGAGGGGGTTTGGTTGGTTACGAAAGGTGCCACCTTATACGTCACCTCCTGACAGAACACCATGGTTGAATTTCAGCATTACGTAACATAAAGAGACGACGTGCCCCGCCGTCGGTGAAACACAGGCAGCAGAGGAGAGGAAATAAACTAGCGAGACCATAAATGGCAGCAGTACACAGTAAAGACTCTCACACTGAGCTGAAATTAAACGAGTGCACATAAATTAGTTAAATAACATAAATAAAATATTTTGTTTCTTTCAGGGGAGGCAAAGGGTCCAGTTGGGGAAAACACTGCTAAGGGATAGCTCCTGCGGTGGAAACGGTATTGCCAAATATCCACCGGTGGACACATTTCTACTGTTGCACGGTATAAACCGTCATATCGCTCAACCCTACTTGCCTCAGTTTTTTCTTTGATGATTTGCACAATGTCAAATAGTTAATGAAAGTTTATCATTTTTGTTTTTCAGGATGCTGTCTTGAACCATCATACAGATGTATAAAAAGCAGGATCCCTCTGCCCTTTAGATGTCTGGGACCTGTTCATGGCTTCTAAGAAGAAGCAGAAAGGAATGGTTTACCATCAGGAAGGGGCAACCACCCCTGCAGCAGCACCTGCAGGGGACCATCTGCCTGCATGCTTTGTTGTTCCGAAACCAGGGAAGGCAAGCGAAGGTGGGATGGAACAAAGCACCCGTGTAACCGATGTAGAGGCAGATATGATGGGTAAACCTATTATGTACCCATCAAAGGAAGCCATCAGGACCTCTGGTGGACTTCCTGCCAGTTCAAACCCTCAGTCAGACAACCTCTCACCCGACAGCATCTGCAAAGGCATCAGAGTGACGCTGGACAACAACAGCATGTGGAACGAGTTTTTCAGATGCAAAACAGAGATGATTCTGACTAAACAAGGCAGCAGGATGTTCCCCTACTGCCGCTTTCGCATCTCTGGCTTGCATGCGTCTAGGAAGTACTCTTTGATCATGGACATTCAACCTTTGGACAACAGTCATTACAAGTGGACCGGCAAAAGCTGGCAAGTTGCTGGAAAGGCAGAGTGTCATTTAAGGAGTCCACCATTCGCTCATCCAGAGTCCCCGTCAACGGGTCAACACTGGATGCAGAATCCAGTGTCCTTTTACAAACTGAAGCTCACAAACAACATGTCAGACCAAGAGGGGAACACCATCTTGCATCCGATGCACCGCTACTTGCCACGACTGCACGTGGTCCAAACTGACAAAGCTGCTAAAGACATAAAACTAGATGGTCCCATTGTTGTCACATTCACTTTCCCCCAGACTGAGTTTATGGCAGTCACTGCTTACCAGAACTCACGGTTTGCTCAGCTTAAAGTTGAATACAACCCGTTTGCTAAAGGACTGAAGGAGGATGGCTCCAGTTCGTGGGGCCTAAAGCTGAAATTGAACTCTGGCAAAGACTCTTACAAAGATGGTGGCACGACAACCAAAGAGCAACATCCTGTGAAGAAGAGCTTGAAGTCTTTGCTCGCAAACCATAAACCTAGAAGCTCAAAAACAGTGGACTCAAAGCCTTCGGTGTCAGGTGAACTCCAGAAAAATTCCACTACAAACAAAGATCAGTCAGCAGCCAAGGTCACTGGGGAATCTTCGTGGTAAGAGTTCTTCTTTGACAGTGAAGATGGCATGCTTTTCCAATTCTTTGTACCCAACATCATGTTTGCAAGACAGTACAAGAATGAAGACCAACTTCTAAACATACATCGGCATATTTCGGAATACATTGAAGTCTCGTTTCATTATAATCTGATGGTGTTTTGTTAGCTACTGCATCTCTTGTGCTTCCTATACTCTTCACCAAATGTGGCTATATATATCTCAGCTACATATGTCTCATCGGTTTTATGTAAGATACAACTTTGCACTATGATGGGTATCTTTGCATATCCTTACTAATGCCCTGTTCACACATACAGCTTGCAAGCGCCATTGGTTGTCTCGGGGTTGTTGCTCCAGCACGCCAGAGTACATTTGCATAAAATTGAACCTTTCTCAACTTCTCCAGGTTGCGCCGCAGGGTCTTGAATAGCGAGGAGAGGTGCGCAATATGATTTTGGAGCTTCCGTTTGCAATGAATGGCAGCCTGTCGCTTCTCTAGTGTTAAAGTCCTATGTGTGAACCAAGAGTAGTACATAAGTTGTGACACCAAACATTAACCTGATGCATAAAGCTTGGCTGTGATTGACTAATGTGGGTATAAAGTTGCAGCATCTAACAATGTTGACATTTATTTGATTTTATAACGTATTGTGTTGTTGCTTGTGAGTTTACCAGACAGTATGTCATAGTTTAGTTCTACAGTATATCAAAAATGTATGACAAAAATGACATGCTCAATAATACTGTCACTAATGTGATGTTTTTATTGTTTGATTTCCTTCAGCAGCAATTCACGTCCAGCTCAGAAGTTATTTTCTGAACTTATTCGGGAGGCTCACGTTTCACTGCAAAGATGCAACCTGGAGCAGCTGGGCATCAATAACAGCACCTCTCACAGAACTGAGCAAACTAACACTAAAACCACAGCTTTGAAAAACAACGTACAAGATGTTCCCAAGAGGGACAGTATATCTGTCAAAACACATAGCGAAACATCATCTGCAAAGAAAGGTGAAACTACAAAGAGGAAAGTTAAGGAGCACAACAACCTTTTGAATTCATTGAACTGCAAGGACAATGTTAGGTCAGATTGTTCTGAGGTCATTAATGTTGTTGCTGCTTCAGCAGCGTCAGAGAACTCCTCTGTGGACTCAGACCACCAACCTAAGCACGAAGCCTCATCAGAGGTGAAAGTAAAGCAGCAGAAACGGCCTCTTCCTCTGCCTCTGCCAGCCCTTGCTCTTTTTTTGAAGCAGCATTCAACAAAATCTAAAAAGCCCAAGAGCAAGCCGTATTTTCCTCCCCCAGCACTCCCACCTGAATCTCTATCTGAATCACAGAGTTCTGCTGCAGCTTCTGCATGTCCGCCTTCTGATCACGCTGGCAGTGCAACTGGTCTCTCGAAGGACCTCACTTGTGATATCACAAAATGCGACAACCAGGCCTCTGGACGTACTGGTCCACATCTTCATCCAGATGAAATGGTTTTTAGTGTACCTGGACAAGCAGTTAAAACTGCCCATCAGCCTTCCAGTCCATCATGTTCAGATGCTGTTGCCACTACAGATCCAAAGGGACCAAGAACTGATGATTTCTTGGCTTCCATTTCATTTGGTGAAAGCCCAGGCCCGGAGCCGGCAGTACCAGATGTAACACCAGTTTTACCCAACTCACATCAGCCATTTTGTACCCTTGGGACATCTATATCCACCATGTACTCAACTCTTTCTACCTGTTCTGCATCTCCCATTTTGTCACCACCCTTTGACACAGTGTTACCTGCCCCAAACTCGCCACAAACACCGACCATCACGGAGTCTTCCTCGCTACCTTCAGACTACCCCACCATGAAGTCTGATTCTTTGCTCCCTGACCCCGAGTGTTCTTCTTTTGGCTTTGAGCCTTTGTCACCTGCAAGCTCTCCAGAACCTTTACCTTCCCTGCCCACGTCATTAGCTTTAGAACTAAACTCCACTATTTCTGAAACTACTCCAAAAGCAGTACCTCCTGAAGAGTTACCGCACGGTGAAGACTCTGCCGCATGTGTGTTTAAATGGCATACAGTGTTACCTCCACCCAAGCCGTACATAGACACTTCATTCACACCATTTCAGTCCACACCACAGGCTCTTCCTTTAGCTTCTGTTACGTCACCTTTGTTGCGTTCCGAGACTCCCTCCCACCCTGAACCACAGACTCTTGACACCTCCACATCCACGCCGCCCCCAGATCCTGCTCCGTCATTTCAAGAAAACGAACAGTTGTTGCCCTTCCCTGCAGAACTGTCCCCCCTCGCACTTCAGTTGCCGCTGTCTCCAACCTTTTCTTCATTAGACGGAGAGGGATTGTCACCCACGCCTTCTATCGCTGACCTTGTGTATTTTTTCTCCACTGATGATGACCTTGGGATGGGGGTGGAGTTTTCAAACACAGAGACAGTGGCCGTTCCCTGCCCACCTCCAAATGCAGTACAAGCAAATGCACATGAGCCTTCTCAGCAGGTGCAACCAATCCAAGCCAACAAACCCTCCAAGCGCAAGAAGAAGTCCCAGCGGCGAAAGCTTGCTAAGACAGACATGGATCAGGAGATGGATGGCTCCACCTATGCTAGCATGCAGCCTAACCTGGAGGAAGTGGAGGAGCAGTTATTTATCTCGTTCACATCAAAGGTAAAACTAAATAGAATGAAATCTGTTTTCAGTAGACCACGTCAGACTAAATGGTTGTGGTGGCGTGACACTGGCACGCTGCGTTTGTGCTACTTCCTCACAGTCACATGTTAGAGAATACTTTCTGCATATCTAAACAGATTTTGAGAGAGTGTATGCCAGATGTGCAGTTCCAGTATTAAGCCTTGCGGCCAGTTGGTCCCAGGGGTCTGTCGTGGTATTGCAACGAAAAAATCCCCGGCAGCCCAAAAATTATTTTCCCCGCAAACAAACATCACGTCCAGCTGCCAACAAGGTCGATTATTACTCTTTGTGTTATACATTTTTAATCCATGCAGGTTTTATATATGTAAAACTTTCCCAGAGCCTAGAAAAGTGATTTTTTTTGTGTGTGTGTGAAGTCCAATGTAAAGTCTATGGGCCGAGTGGACGAGGCCTGTGGGGAAAAACGCATAACACCAAAGCAAACCCCGCAGCTAGAAAACTTTTTTTTTTGCTTATATGCGCCGGGTGAGCAATTTTCATTCGAGTGATTGGATGCCATCTTTGAGTCTGGTATCCAGTTGTTATAATACATCCATGAACTCGCCAGGCCGAAGTTATCGGCTGATATTAGCTCATCACATACAAATGCATACACGTATAAACGTACACAGAGCTGGGCCCCGTGTCCTCTAGTCTGTCATCACCGTTCACCGAGCTTCAAGTTGGTTTCAGGTAATTTAGGTTAACAGACAGACGCTAAATCAAAATACATCAGGGATGTGAGTTATCAGTTTTTGTACATCGCGGTCTCAACAAAACAGTTCTTAAGTTCCTCCTCTCACTCGCTTCTCTTTCTCTTTTTGGCGTCTGCACTCTGACGGGCTCATATTAGACGAGACCCGCCCTCATGACGTTCAGCAACCAATCAATAGGACAAACGACAGCCCGTGACCTGTGACGGTATATACATATTTAGCTGTAGAGCTTGCAGAGGAGCCGTGTTTATTCACATTGTGTAGGTATAAAAGAAACGGTGCTTTTTTGAGTCAGTAAATTAAATGTACAGTCACTTTCACTTACACTATCAATTGATCCGGGTCCCATTGTATAGTGTTCATTGCAACAGAAGTTATATTTCTTTTTCCAGAGAAAATCCAGTAATTTTGTCCCCTAAGTTGCTCTTTAAAGTGCTTTAGGTTGAGCAAAGAGCCTGAAAAGATGCGCTAAAGAAGAAAGTAGAGATTAAAGCCAGGTATATCTCCACTCAGGACAGACTTAATTAGTGGTTCCCAAACTGGGGGGCGGGCCGACGTCACAGGAGACATTTTAAATGGTCAAACACAGGTGTCACTAACTATATTAATTGCTGTAAGGGTGCCGTTATTAATTTTTTGATTTACCTGCTATGCTACGTTGAACTATGAAGAAATAAGAGTCTTCCGATGCTAACGAGGCTAAGATTCAGACTTGTTTTCATCGTCCAGTGAGCGCGTAAGAGAACTACATTATAAGCATATTTGTCATTCTGCCTAGTAATTTCCTGTTGTGAGGTGTAATGGGCATTGGAGCCTCTAGGTGACACTAGCAGAACTTTAAACTATCGGTCTTGTTTATAATATTGCGTCTAAATCAATATAATGTATATGCAGAAAATTAAAAACCAAAACTCACATTTCAGGAGGCCCTCAAACTTCACACCGTGGACCCGTCTGAAGGAACGGGCTCACAGCCTGAGACGACACCTGAAGGTCACCTGCAACAAACTGCTGACGCACCTGAGAATGGTAACATTATCATGTTATTACACACCATGTTTACCATTCATTGGTTTTAATCTACATGTTAAAATTGCAGAATAAGAAGATGGATGTCAGTTAATCGCTTTATGTCCAGTACAGAGAGAGGGCCAGGACGTGGTTAGCCTAGCTTAGCATAAAGACTGGAAGCAGAGGATACATATTGTATTGTTGTATTGCAGTCATCAATCCATCCTGCAGCCAGCTGGGTTTAGTTTATTTATACTGCGTTCACGTTAACAACCTTGAAGCTCACTCTAACAGGAACTCGATGCTTTTTTTAATCTACTGGACCCAGACTCTAATTCTAAACTAACAGAAACAAAAAGCTACAAGGAACTATGAATTATCTCTCTAAGATAACAGGAACTAGAAGCTAGCTCTAAGCTAACAGGACCTAGAAGCTAGCTCGAAGCTAACAGGACCTAGAAGCTAACACTAACAGGAACTAGAAGCTAGCTCTAAGCTAACAGGACCTAGAAGCTAACACTAACAGGAACTAGAAGCTAGCTCTAAGCTAACAGGACCTAGAAGCTAACACTAACAGGAACTAGAAGCTAGCTCTAAGCTAACAGGACCTAGAAGCTAGCTCGAAGCTAACAGGACCTAGAAGCTAACACTAACAGGAACTAGAAGCTAGCTCGAAGCTAACAGGACCTAGAGGCTAATGCTTAGTTAACAGGACCTAGGGTAAACATGGCCTTGTATTACACGGTTAGCCACAGAGAGCTACCATTACACCAGATTTGCTAGCTGTTTAATTACCATAACATGACCTAGCAACAAACAGCTAGTATATTGCCAGATATGCTAATTGTTTGTGGCAGACATAATGTGAAGTTGATATAAAAACCTAATATAACATTGATCACGTTAGCTGTTTTATGTCTGCACTGGGTAGCACTTTGCCTCTGCTTCCACTGCTTGTGCTAAGCTAAGCTAACCACGTCCTGACATTGCAACAAGCTCCGATCTGTCTAAGTTACAGCAAACAACGATTTCCCAAACTGTTTGTTTAATTCAAAGCGGATGTTCTGAAGTTGTGTGTCTTCAGCAGAGACAGCGGAGGGTTTAAAGGAGAAGATCGCTGCCTTTGAGAAGATTCTTCTGAGAGACTTGAAGCTGATGAGGCACAGACAGGTGATCCATCCTGTGCTGCAGGAAGGTACGTCAGATCTCACTGCTGTCAGGGAAATACTGTCATTATCTTGATATTCCTGTTGCCCTTTAAAGGCAGAGAGCAGTAACTACAGAAACAGTGACGTTTAGTAAAAAGATTGGGAAACATGTTGATATGTTGTAATTCATTCAACTTATGCCTCTTAGACTCTTTATAGACCTTAGAAGTTGTACTCCGCCTGCAGACAATCCCGAAGGCAAACAGAATGAGTTCTTTCAGCTTTTTGTAGTAGTTTCTTTAAAAAAATAAAAATGTATAGTTCACGAATCATTATCATATAAATAATGTACAGTTTTGCAAAGCATCTACAGTTTGTGATATAAATATTTATATTGTAGAGCAGCAACAATCAATTTAATAGATTAGTCATTCATCAGAAAAATATTCACAAACTATTTTGATAATTAACGAATTAATCATTTGTTATTTTTTTAAGTAAAACTGCCTGAAATTCTGTGGTTTCAGCCAAATCGCGTGAGCCAAAAGCTTCAGCTGGTGGCTCACAATGCAAGGCTAATTTTAGCAGCATCAAAGTAAACAACCTGGAAAAAAATTAAAATAATAATAACTTAGCTTTATATAGCGCCTTTCACGGGACCCAAGGACGCTTCACACAGATAATGTCAAAGACCTCAGGCCCGAGTGAGTCTGTGAGTTTTGAGGAGGTTTTCAAAGACGGCCAGAGAAGGAGCGTTGCAGATCTCTGATGGCAGGACGTTCCAACGGGTGGGGGCGATGGAGAGCAGACCTCTGTCAAAACCCCGAAGCAGCACAACCAGTGACCTCCAACCAAAGCCAAAGCCAAATAACTGCAACGTAACAAAATGGCTTTGAAGTGGTCTCTCCTTTCTCTTTTATACTCACCTTTATTCAGAAGTTTAGATTGTCTGGTGGTGTGTTGTAGTGTTAGACGAAGTGCTGATGACGTCTGTTTTTCTCTGTAAACGCAGTCGGTCTGAAGATGAACCTGCTGGATCCGTCTCTGGCCATAGACCTGCAGTACCTGGGAGTCCGTCTGCCCATCCCTCCTCCTGGAGTCTCTCTGGAGCCGCTGACCCAGGAGCTGCCACCGCCGCAGGGTCAGTACCTTCCTACTGGCCTGGCTCAGGTTTAGACGCAGCTGGAGATCCTGCCTCTGGCTGGCAGCTTAAATATTTATAAGATTACTTTACAGAGAGCTGAAGCTGCCGTCCTCAAGACCACATCACGAAAAACATAAATCCATCATCCCTTAAAAGACATATCTGTGTGTGTGTGTGTTGTCAGAATCAGTGCAGCTGCTTTACAGATGTGACATTGTAGAAGTCCTCACATCGACTGTTTTCTCCAGGTGTCTCTGCAGCGTTTGTGTCCAGAACCGGAAAAACGACAGATGTGACTCAGATTAAAGGCTGGCGAGAGAAATTCACTCCATCAGAGGCTCCGTCCGCTCCGGCACCGGCCAAACCTGAAGGTCATTTATTTAATGTTGGCAAACATTTTGACGAAACATCAGCATTTGTCTTCATTTCTCTCGGTTTATTCTAGCTTTTCTGTGCTGTAGTAATTTGTACAATATAGGTCTCTGATGACGAGAATAAACGTCCAGAAATGTTTCGTGTTTCTAAGTTTCCTTCAGTCTCACAGTGATCCAGAGACGGCGGTCTGTCCGTCCACGGGTCCACTGCAGACAGGAGCTGCTGACTGCTGCTCTAACGGGACAGTTTGACTACATGGAAACTAATACAGGATAAAAACGGGGCTCAAGTTTTAGCCCACAGCTGACTCACTGAATCCATGACAACATAATACTTCCTGTTTATACCCCCCAAAGCATTATGGGATCTGTAGTTCCAAAACTGAGAGCATGATTATCCCCCAAATCGAAGTAAGATAAAGAAGAATAATAGGAGTGACAAAATCAATTAATATTCACTTTTTGAATCACTTGTCTTGCGTCCTGCAGCTGGTCCCAGTTCAGATCTTCCGAAGAAGAACCTGTCGGCGTTCTGCAGCGACATGTTGGACGAGTATCTGGAGAACGAAGGGAAGCTGATCGACGAGCGAGCCGCCAGCTTCTCGGAGCCCACGGTGGAGCCGGTGGTCTACGAGCTGCCCACCAGAAGCACCAGCTACGTCCGAACCCTCGACAGCATCCTGAAGAAACAGACCGTCAGCTCCCCCACCTCAGACCTCATATCTGGATTCATCCCCCCCTCCAAGAGACCCAAACCCTCCCTCAAAGAGACCAAAACGTCCAGGAGAGAAAACACGAAGCAGAAAGGTCCAAAACACAACAGACTCAGAGCAGAACCTGCAGCTGCTCCGGTTTCAACGCCTGTACTCAGTCCAGCGGACTCAAACCTGGTCCCTAAACAGCCTGCAGCCCCCCCCACATCAGAGCACACAGCACCCGCCACCGAACCTCACAAATCAAAGAAACACCACCTGAAAGTCCAGTTCGACCACACAGAACTGTCAGCTCTCTCTCCTCAAACCCCCGCCTTCAAGAAGAGGAAGAAACTCAAACCCAAGACCTCGTCCCAGACCCTCAGCCCCCCCAGGTCCACGGCCCCCCCGCCCGGCGTCTCAGAGGACATGGCTCCGCTGGAGTCGGACTCTGAGCTGGGGGCCGCCGTCGATCACAACAACGAAACCTGCAGGAAGGACGGCTGGCCTGTGATGACCCGAGCTCTGCTGAAGCAGAAGGACCTGGAGGACGGCGTGGTGTGGGAGGGCCGACCCAGGACCAGCATCACCGAGGAGAGGGCCGCCATCGCTCTGACATCACTCTTCACGCTAATGGTAAGAGATCGCAGCTGCAGGTATCAGCGCTGAGACCAAAATATGAACCTGGTTTTCTACAAAACCCTTTTTTTAATTGAACTGAAGAAGTCAAAGTTGTGAAATGTCTGAACACAAGAAGCTGGTCTTCGTAAGATCCAGATCCGACAGACACTTGATTCAGTACCTGACAGTCTACTCTCACTTACTGCACCACATTTATTTAATAACTTCACTTACTTTGCAGATTCAGATTAACACAAAATGTAATCAACAAATAGATTCAGATTTATTATTACAGATCAAGATAAGATAAAACTTTATTGATCCTCTGCAGAATATAAAGTCATTACAACGAGCTCCACCTTCACCAGCTGCAACATTAAAGCGGCGAACACATTAATGCGTCAAGAATTATAATCCAGTAATATAATATACAGTGATGTTGATATGTTGTCAGTGTCGTGAGTCTCCGGGACACACAGGTTTAGGATGAGCATCTTCTCGTACGGCTACTCTTATCGATACTCTTACCACATCTTCTTCATTACTAAATAATTGCTTTTTAAGAAATACGTTATTTTAAAAATAAAAAGCATTAGAACTGAATATTTTAAAATATAACTAAAGGTTTCTAGAGCAGCAACAGCAAAGTTCACAGCAGCAAAGTGTCTATAAACTCAGTAATATCTCACTTTATGATGTTAATAAAATAAGTGTCACAATCAATCTGTGTGTGTGTGTGTGTGTGTGTGCGTGCGTGCGTGTGTGTGCGTGCACGTGCAGGTGAGACCGCAGCCTCTCACCTGCACGTACACACTTGATAATAAATTTAAGTTTTTTGACAGCGAGGTTTCTTTAGTTTCTATGATCAGTGCAGCACCGTCAGGGACAAAGTAGGCTGCGTCCCCTGGACGCGTCGATAGTCAGTTTACCGCGTCCTTTCGGATTTGAACGCGTCGGAGACGCGGGACGCGTGCCTAGCAGTGTGTATATATTATTCTGAAATGGGCCGTTCTGCATAATGAGTACTTTTCCTTTTGGTACTTTAAGTGTGCTTTGCAGTGCATCAGTGTGTGGACCTTTACCTTTCAGTATGTGATGAACACACTGTCGCCGTCATAGTTCAGGCGTCGTACCCTGACCCCTCCTCTCTGGTTCCTGTGGTTCCTCCTCAGGGTTTTGTCAGTGAGAACCCCACCGCTCCCATCCAGCTGGCCCGGAGACGGGCCCCTCCCTGCCTGAATGAGTTCTGCAGGCTGGGCTGCGTCTGCTCCAGTCTGGCCCACTGCTCCAGGATCAGCCACTGCGGCCGGCCGCCCTGCATGTTGGGCTGCAGCTGCCTCAAACAGAAGGTGGTCCTCCTCAAGAACCTGGACGGGTCTGACTCCAGCCCCTCCCACCACGAAAACAACAAGAAGAGGAAGAGGAAGAGGAGGATGAAGATGGCCTACAGTAAGTACACCGCCTTTATTAATGCTGCAGAGTGGAGGACGCCGGTAGAGAGGGTTCAGTCAGAGAGCTTCAGACTCTGTCGCTATGCAGATGATGTTGGGTTGTCTTTTGGATCAGTGTTTGATCCATTCAGCAGCTGTGGTGCAGTTTGTTTTCTGAATGGGGCCTCTCCAGAGCAATGGCCGCTGAGGCTCATGGGTACTGTAGTATTTTATTTAATACAGTACTGTACGAAAACTGAAGTGTAGATTTGGACAGAGCCAGGCTAGCAGTTTCCCCCTGTTTCCAGTCTTTATGCTAAGCTAACCAGCTGCTGGCATGTTTAGCGCACTCTTCCCACTGTTTTTATTTTAATTTTTGTTGACTTAAAAGACGGAATAAATAAATAAATAAATAAAGCAGCTGTGTTACAACTGATATCTTCAAACTCTGTCGTTATGAGATCTGATGGAAACAATCACCCGCCGCCTTTGATTTTCTCACCACTCGTAGTTCTGAAGGAGGCGGACAGCGTTTCCCAGCCTGCCGAGCGGGTCCGGACTCTGTGGAAGAGGGACGGTGGAGACTCGGATCCAGACCCAATCCACGTCCCTGAACCAGCATCCCTGTCCCGCCCCACTGTAAGCACCCAGTTTGTCACAGTCTTTATAACAGATCAGCTCCTCCGATATATGTACAGCCTCGTTTATTATTTATATATATATATATATATATATATAATATATGTATATTTTAATATTTTTATCACATATATTTATATTTTTTTATCTTTGAAATCCTTTATCTTTCTTTATTCAAATAAATCTTTGAATCTTGCAGATGTTTGACTGCAGCTGATTATGCTTTTCATTCTGGATCCATCTGCCGATTCTTTTCTCCGTCGATCGATCGATCGATCGGTTTGTAAAACTGGTGAAAACGGTGAGAAACGCCGTCACGACGACCCGGAGCCCAAAGCGACGCCTTCACCGCGTCGTCGTGTCCGACCGACGGTCCGAAGCTCGACGTCATTAACAAACATCACAGTTATTACAGTCGTTCAGAGGAAAAGCAGCAGATCTGCACGTCTGAGGAGCTGCAGCCAGGAAGGGATTTTGCGTCAACCGACTAATCGTTTCAGCTGTACTTTAATTTATTACAATACATATTTTCTAAACTCTTAATATGTTTTGTGTGTAAAAATCTTAATTTGAAAAAAGTAACTGGTAACTAAAGCTGTCGGATAAATGCAGTGACTTGTGTAAACGTACTTAGTTACTTTCCACCGCTGGAGAAACGGACAGCAGAGAATGAAGCATTTCGTCACTGTTTTAGCTTGAAAAATGGCTAAAACGATGAATCGATTATCAAAATAGTTGCTGATTTATTTTTCTGCCGATCGACTAATTGATGAGTTTGGGTTGTTCTGCTCACAGCGTCGAAAAATACCATTTAATGAATTCAACAGGAACTCGTGTCTCTGGACAAACTGCAGAACGCCGAGCAGTTTTCGTACTGAAGAAACACTGACGCTGGTCGCTCTGAATGTTGAAATGTTGAGTTTGATCAGTTTGTTGTTTCCAGGACAGAAGAGGGGACAGCAGCAGCTGCGCCAGGGTCCGAGGTTACAGGGGGGAGAAGAAGATGGGGAAACGAAAGCAGAAGGTAAAGCTCCTGATTGGCCGGAGAGGACAAACATCCTCATCAGTCCTTCATCTGTGTTTTACATTCAGAGCTAATGTGTGAGATAAAGCAGTCCCTGAGTCAGGCGGCAGGTCCGGGTGAGCCAGGTCCAGGTGAGCCAGGTCCAGGTGAGCCAGGTGTGCTGCTCCTTCGCTTGTGCAACACGTAAACACCAAACCGCTCTTTCTGCACCTCGCAGCAGCTGTGATTGGAGGAGCACTTTGTGAGGAAATAAGAAAGAGAAGAAATCGATGCAGAATTTGTCGTCAACAGTTTTATACGAAATCAGAAAAATTCTGAACGTTTTTTGACACTGATACAACTTGACTGCAGAAAGGTGAAATCAGACCTTTCTGGTTTGTAACTCACACAACAGTTATTATAAAGCAACATAGAGACCAGGGACCAGGAAGTCACTGACCACGAATCGTTGCTGAATCAGCGCCCTGTTTTCGGGGACTGACTGAAGGTTTACTGATGTTTTTCCTCCAGGAGTCGTCTAAAGATGTGAAGTCTAAAGGCGCTCGGCTGAAAGCTTTGAAACAGAGAGACCTGACACTCGAAGACACAAAGACCAATCCCTCCTGTCCTCCACCAGGTAGGTTCGCTGACATCAGCTCCTCCCTCTGTCCTCCCATCAGGCCCTGCAGCGTGTTTCATAAAGCAGCTCTTATTGTGAAAAGTCTGTCTTGAATTAACCTAACAAACTGAACCGGGTAGAAAAGGTTTCAGTCGTAGTCGTCTGGACGCTGTTTTCAGAATCAAGACGTTTCGGCTCCCATCCGGAAGTCGTTCTCAACTGTGAAAATGGTCTGAGAACTCAGAAATTTAAGCTACTCTGTGTTACATAAGCCCCGCCCTCAGGGAGGAGTCTACCTGAGTATCTGTTGATTAGCTAGTTTCACCTGAAACTGACCTAATAGTTTCCATGATGGCCCAGTAATCAGTAATCAGGCCTGTTGTTTTCTGGCTGCACCTCCCTCATCACTGTTAAGCACCTGATTAGCATGTGATCGGCTTGACCACGGTGTTAATACGCTGTGGTAAACTTTGGGCAGGTTGAATCTCAGACCACCATTTCTGTTCAAAGAGGGTTTTCTTTTTCACAAAAATGGCTTCTTTGACTCCTCTTTCAAACCAACTCTTCTCTCTACTCAGACTCTTCACCTCGCCGTCTTCAAATGTGCGGTTTGTAGCGTTTAGATGCGAACGCACGGCGCCTGCGATCCCGAGTTAGCGTGTCGCCTGTGCTGATAAAGTCTTCTGTGAAGCGGCTGTTTGGTCTCGCCTATGTACCGCTCTTTGCAGTTTTCCTCACTGCACTGAATGGAGTAAACTACATCGCTCTGTTTCTGTGTGGGCATCTTGTCCTTAGGGTGAACGAGTTTCTGTCTCAAAGTGTTGCCTGGTTTAAAGAAGACAGGAAACGCCGTCACGGCGACCAGAGCCCAAAGCGACGCCTTCACCGCGTCGTCGTGTCCGACCGACGGTCCAAGCTCGACGTCATTAACAAACATCACAGTTATTACAGTCGCTCAGAGGAAAAGCAGCAGATCTGCACGCCTGAGGAGCTGCAGCCAGGAAGGGATTTTGCGTCAACCGACTAATCGTTTCAGCTGTACTTTAATTTATTACAATACATATTTTCTAAACTCTTAATATGTTTTGTGTGTAAAAATCTTAATTTGAAAAAAGTAACTGGTAACTAAAGCTGTCGGATAAATGCAGTGACTTGTGTAAACGTACTTAGTTACTTTCCACCGCTGGAGAAACGGACAGCAGAGAATGAAGCATTTCGTCACTGTTTTAGCTTGAAAAATGGCTAAAACGATGAATCGATTATCAAAATAGTTGCTGATTTATTTTTCTGCCGATCGACTAATTGATGAGTTTGGGTTGTTCTGCTCACAGCGTCGAAAAATACCATTTAATGAATTCAACAGGAACTCGTGTCTCTGGACAAACTGCAGAACGCCGAGCAGTTTTCGTACTGAAGAAACACTGACGCTGGTCGCTCTGAATGTTGAAATGTTGAGTTTGATCAGTTTGTTGTTTCCAGGACAGAAGAGGGGACAGCAGCAGCTGCGCCAGGGTCCGAGGTTACAGGGGGGAGAAGAAGATGGGGAAACGAAAGCAGAAGGTAAAGCTCCTGATTGGCCGGAGAGGACAAACATCCTCATCAGTCCTTCATCTGTGTTTTACATTCAGAGCTAATGTGTGAGATAAAGCAGTCCCTGAGTCAGGCGGCAGGTCCGGGTGAGCCAGGTCCAGGTGAGCCAGGTCCAGGTGAGCCAGGTGTGCTGCTCCTTCGCTTGTGCAACACGTAAACACCAAACCGCTCTTTCTGCACCTCGCAGCAGCTGTGATTGGAGGAGCACTTTGTGAGGAAATAAGAAAGAGAAGAAATCGATGCAGAATTTGTCGTCAACAGTTTTATACGAAATCAGAAAAATTCTCTGAAACTTCTGAACGTTTTTGACACTGATACAACTTGACTGCAGAAAGGTGAAATCAGACCTTTCTGGTTTGTAACTCACACAACAGTTATTATAAAGCAACATAGAGACCAGGGACCAGGAAGTCACTGACCACTTAATCGTTGCTGAATCAGCGCCTGTTTTCGGGACTGACTGAAGGTTTACTGATGTTTTCCTCCAGGAGTCGTCTAAAGATGTGAAGTCTAAAGGCGCCGGCTGAAAGCTTTGAAACAGAGAGACCTGACACTCGAAGACACAAAGACCAATCCCTCCTGTCCTCCACCAGGTAGGTTCGCTGACATCAGCTCCTCCCTCTGTCCTCCCATCAGGCCCTGCAGCGTGTTTCATAAAGCAGCTCTTATTGTGAAAAGTCTGTCTTGAATTAACCTAACAAACTGAACCGGGTAGAAAAGGTTTCAGTCGTAGTCGTCTGGACACTGTTTTCAGAATCAAGACGTTTCGGCTCCCATCCGGAAGTCATTCTCAATTGTGAAAATGGTCTGAGAACTCAGAAATTTAAGCTACTCTGTGTTACATAAGCCCCGCCCTCAGGGAGGAGTCTACCTGAGTATCTGTTGATTAGCTAGTTTCACCTGAAACTGACCTAATAGTTTCCATGACGGCCCAGTAATCAGTAATCAGGCCTGTTGTTTTCTGGCTGCACCTCCCTCATCACTGTTAAGCACCTGATTAGCATGTGATCGGCTTGACCACGGTGTTAATACGCTGTGGTAAACTTTGGGCAGGTTGAATCTCAGACCACCATTTCTGTTCAAAGAGGGGTTTTCTTTTTTCACAAAAATGGCTTCTTTGACTCCTCTTTCAAACCAACTCTTCTCTCTACTCAGACTCTTCACCTCGCCGTCTTCAAATGTGCGGTTTGTAGCGTTTAGATGCGAACGCACGGCGCTCTGCGATCCCGAGTTAGCGTGTCGTCTGTGCTGATAAAGTCTTCTGTGAAGCGGCTGTTTGGTCTCGCCTATGTACCGCTCTTTGCAGTTTTCCTCACTGCACTGAATGGAGTAAACTACATCGCTCTGTTTCTGTGTGGGCATCTTGTCCTTAGGGTGAACGAGTTTCTGTCTCAAAGTGTTGCCTGGTTTAAAGAAGACAGGAACATCGTGCTGTCTAAAGATCCTTTGTAGCTTTTCAGACAGTCAGTCTGTTTCATAAAGCTGGTTTGGAGCTGATGTCTATGGTTTATTTCATGACTTTGAAACAGACCTGAGACATCAAACACAGATCGCATCGAGTCACAGAGAAGAAAACAAAATATACATAAAATATTACAGCAGGTAGAACAAAATCACCGCTAAAGTGAACTTTAGCTTGTTGTAGCTCAGCAGTGAACTCAGATCAGCAGTTTGTTGCTGCACTCTGCTTGTAATTCAAATCCTGAGAGCGACGTTTCTTTGTATAACAAGTGCTGAAAATGAATTCAAGTATTAATGTATAAGATGCAACACACTATGAAACAACTCTGACGCATCAAACAGGACACCAGCTCGTTTATAAGATAATTGACATGTCGTCACAGCCTCCGATCAGACTTCAGTCATGAGTCAAACATGTTCACTAGCTTTATTTTAGGGCTGAAAAATCATATTGTGATTATTCTGACAGATAATACGAGTGCGATATGATTCACCATAAATTGGGAATTATATATCGCGATTTCGATAATATCTCGATTAATTGTGCAGCCCTAATTCGTTCTGCTTGCAGAACATGCTGATGGGAAGATCTGAGCTCAGGTTTTAACTGAATGAAGCGCAGCTCACGATGATATTAGACACAAACTAAACTGCCGGACGTTCAGCAGCAAAGAGGAACCTTTGCATTAAACTCAGTCAGACAGATTGATTGTGACACTGGTTCAGCCTGAAAACCAACCAGACCAGGTGAGTCTGGAGGGATCGGTTTCCACGGTAACTGGGACTGATTTAAACCTCGTTTATGAAGCAGAGCTTCCAGACGTACTGACGGTTGTGGAGACACGATGACCTGCTGTGTGTTTGTAACGTTTGTGGTTGGAAACCCATTCAGGTTTTGCATTTTTCTTCAGCAGGTGAACCGGTCCAGCCGGCTCCCTCCGACCGGCCTCCGAGTCCTGCGGCAGAGCCGACCCCGAAGCCGTCGAAGCGTCTGATCATCTTGGCGGAGTGTAAGTGGCCGAGCGACGCCGACCGGAACCACGTGTTGAAGAAGCTGTGCGAGGCGATGGCTCTGGACCGACTGGACGAACCCTTCTGGATCAGGAAGTATCTCATCAGTCCGATCAGTCAGACTGTGGAGGGAGCGGCGCCGACAGCTGCATCCAGTACAAAATCCACATCTCCAGACCCCAACTGGAGCAGGGAAAACCAGCAGCACCAGAGAAACCACCACACCAAGGAAAACAGGGGGAGACAAAACAACAGCAGGTACAGCAAGAAGCTAAATCTTGTGCTGCTGAAACTTAAAATGTGGAAGTCACTCGTTATTATCTGATGTGTTGAACTGTTGGAAAGACGGAGGGACTGATAACGGTTTCTGATATTTAGGCTACACCAGGAGCTTATCGCGACATCGAGACTGACGACATGAACGCTCGGTACTGATCTCCGTTAGTCAGGTTTCCCTCCGGATGTAACGCAAAGATTTAACCGAACTTCCAGAAACTCGTGAAGAGGAAACGCGACTCGCTGCTCGTCTCCGCCCGCCGCCGCCGCCGCTGCTGCGAGAACGCGAGCTCATCGGCTGACGGAGGTGAACAGCTGGCGGAGCCGATCCTCCAGCCGCTGCCGTTAAAGCGCCGCAGAAGAAGAGGACGCGGCGAGACGACGCCGTTAACGCGATGGAAACATGACGTTTCTGTTATCTTCGTGTGTTCACGCGAGGAAGGCTCCAGCCTCCTCATCGCTCCGCACACAGCTGAGGCTTTTACACAGAGTTTGGCTTTTTTTTAAAATCATTTTCGGCATTTCCACTCAGATTTTTTTACGTGCAAACTGAAAATGTGAATAAAAACAGGTGGATGGAAACAGAGCGATTTTGCTGCTGCGTTCGCTTGAGATGGGAATTTTGGCCGTTTTCATCACGCTAATATTTCTGTGAGAGTCAGACATCCTCACCTCAGCAAAAAAACATTAACTTCAATAGGAGCGATTCTTAAATGATATGATATACAGTACAGACCAAAAGTTTGGACACACCTTCTCATTCAAAGAGTTTTCTTTATTTTCATGACTATGAAAATTGTAGATTCACACTGAAGGCATCAAAACTATGAATTAACACATGTGGACTTATATACATAACAAAAAAGTGCGAAACAACTGAAAATATGTCATATTCTAGGTTCTTCAAAGTAGCCACCTTTTGCTTTGATTACTGCTTTGCACACTCTTGGCATTCTCTTGATGAGCTTCAAGAGGTGTCACCTGAAATGGTTTTCACTTCACAGGTGTGCCCTGTCAGGTGTAATAAGTGTGATTTCTTGCCTTATAAATGGGGTTGGGACCATCAGTTGTGTTGTGCAGAAGTCAGGTGGATACACAGCTGATAGTCCTACTGAATAGACTGTTAGAATTTGTATTATGGCAAGAAAAAGCAGCTAAGTAAAGAAAACGAGTGGCCATCATTACTTTAAGAAATGAAGGTCAGTCAGTCCGAAAAATTGGGAAAACTTTGAAAGTGTCCCCAAGTGCAGTCACAAAACCATCAAGCGCTACAAAGAAACTGGCTCACATGCGGACCGCCCCAGGAAAGGAAGACCAAGAGTCACCTCTGCTGCGGAGGATAAGTTCATCTGAGTCACCAGCCTCAGAAATCGCAGGTTAACAGCAGCTCAGATTAGAGACCAGGTCAATGCCACACAGAGTTCTAGCAGCAGACACATCTCCAGAACAACTGTTAAGAGGAGATTGTGTGAATCAGGCCTTCATGGTAGAATATCTGCTAGGAAACCACTGCTAAGGACAGGCAACAAGCAGAAGAGACTTGTTTGGGCTAAAGAACACAAGGAATGGACATTAGACCAGTGGAAATCTGTGCTTTGGTCTGATGAGTCCAAATTTGAGATCTTTGGTTCCAACCACGGTGTCTTTGTGCGACGCAGAAAAGGTGAACGGATGGACTCTACATGCCTGGTTCCCACCGTGAAGCATGGAGGAGGAGGTGTGATGGTGTGGGGGTGCCTTGCTGGTGACACTATTGGGGATTTATTCAAAATTGAAGGCATACTGAACCAGCATGGCTACCGCAGCATCTTGCAGCGGCATGCTATTCCATCTGGTTTGCGTTTAGTTGGGCCATCATTTATTTTTCAACAGGACAATGACCCCAAACACACCTCCAGGCTGTGTAAGGGCTATTTGACCAAGAAGGAGAGTGATGGGGTGCTGCGCCAGATGACCTGGCCTCCACAGTCACCGGACTTGAACCCAATCGAGATGGTTTGGGGTGAGCTGGTCCGCAGATGAAGGCAAAAGGGCCAACAAGTGCTAAGCATCTCTGGGAACTCCTTCAAGACTGTTGGAAGACCATTTCAGGTGACTACCTCCTGAAGCTCATCAAGAGAATGCCAAGAGTGTGCAAAGCAGTAATCAAAGCAAAAGGTGGCTACTTTGAAGAACCTAGAATATGACCTATATTTTCAGTTGTTTCACACTTTTTTTTGTTATGTATATAATTCCACATGTGTTAATTCATAGTTTTGATGCCTTCAGTGTGAATCTACAATTTTCATAGTCATGTAAATAAAGAAAACTCTTTGAATGAGAAGGTGTGTCCAAACTTTTGGTCTGTACTGTATGTGAATACATTATGTTACTGGTTCAGTCATGGACACCAAATATGCTCTGAAGCTGTCGAAGCAGGTAAAACTGAGACGTTAGGAGGACGTACAGGATGTAAAGACATGTAATGAATAGATATGGCCGGAAACAGCAGGTGATTTTAAAAGTGCTAAATGTGGTATTTTCTAAATGATAATCGTTAGGAACGACATTATAGATATTTGCCAAGAGCACCAGAAACTGATTCAACACAGAAAAATGTCCAAATGCACAGTTTAGAGCGACGTCTAACCCGAAATAAATGAAACTGAAGCTGCTGCCGGCGACCGACACTCTGCTTCCTGCAGCTGCTTCGCTGTCAAAGCCAGGTTCAGTTCTCTTCTGCGGAAGGCTTTTATTGTGAAGCCGCTGTAGGAAGTTTCAAGCTTTGTCTGAAATCACTCAGTATTTCCGACACGTGTCACTATATTGACTGTCCACCATTTTATCTGAGTGTCTGAATCCTGAGTGTATATATCATTCTCCGTACAGAGTCTATGACACGTACGCTGTCCGCTAACAATGCCGCAATGCAATGTGTCACATGTTACAGATGTCATGACTCTACAGCCGTCACTGATGACACAGCGTGATGACTAATAAGAATCTGTCACTGTAACGTTTTGTGGCGTTTTCAATGCATCGCGTGTCTCTCAGCAGGACCACATGAAACAGGTGCTCAGGGAGGCGGAGCCTCTTGAAGATTGGCAGCGAGAAGTGGAGGAGGAGGAGGAGGAGGAGGCGGAGCCTCTCGAAGATTGGCAGCGAGAGGTGGAGGAAGGTGACATCGAGGAGGAGGTGGGATCAACAGTTCACCAGGTGGATGATGGGAGGGAGAGCAGCAGAAAGGAAATGAAAATGAGATCAAAGAAGAAGGAGGAGAGAGTCAGTATGGCTCTGCCTTTCCTGACAGGAATCTCCCCCGCCGGCTTCCTCTCAGCCAATAGGAAGCAGCCGGGAGGAACAGACCACCTGGTCCAGGTAAGAACGCCGCATGTTGTTATTACTGCAGGGTCCTTAAACATCCGTGACAGTTTGTGGATTTTATCAAATTAAAATAAGATCTTAAAAATGTACAAAATAATCTTAACAGTTTCCGGAGCTTTCAGTTGCTTCTCAGTCTTCATCAGTGGATGGAGGTTGTCTTGAACAGAAACAGGAGTTATGATCCCCCCCCCACCCGCCTACTTCAGCTTCACTCAGCATTTAAACTAACATTTCAACTTCATAATTATTAATAATTCTGTTTCAACTGTCACTTCATCTTCTTTTAGTGCAGGTACAACTTCCCCTTCTTTAATAACTTCAACCTTACTGCCATTTTATGACATGTCAAAGCTCAAAGACGCAACAGCTGGACACATTTAAAATGTTTCAACTGCAAACATGTAAATTTACTTACATTTTTTTTCTGAAAATTATTTATGAAACTCAGTGAAATCTGTAATATTGTGACGTCTGATATTAATTTTCCTCTCCTTTCTGTTTCTACAGGTGAATGGGAAGCTTTATCCTCTGGCTAAGATCCAGTTGGGGAAGATGGGGGCGCTCCATCCGGCGAACAGACTGGCAGCCTATCTCACTGGCCGGGTGGGGTCCAACAGGAAGCAACAAGGTTCTTCATCCTCTTCATCCCCCTCTAAACCTCCTCAGAACCAGAGTTCAGGACCGACCCCCCAGACTGTCTCCTTGGCTACCTCTGTGGTTTCTGGCCACGCTGCCACCCCCCCACCCAGGTGTCAGCCGTCAGTGACAGTGCTCACCCTCCCATCCTCCCCCACAGGTGAACACACTTATCTTTTTTTATCGTATTTCCTCAAATAAACGCCGGTCTCAAATACTGACCGGGGCCGTGGTCAGCGCAAACAAAAAAGGTCCCAAATACAAGCCGGGTGAAAAATCAAGGGTGGATAAACTCCTGGTTATATAATGTGCTGCCAACTGACATAACGCTAGAGGGCTTTTAATTTGAAACGGACACAGGAAGTGTTGAGTTTGTATTAACAGCATAATGCAGTAACAAAACTTCAACGGGGCAAACGGGAGCAGATCAGAAAACAAGGAGGCTTCATACTAAAATATGAGCAAATATACTCAAACAGAGGGAATTAGAAACAGTGGCCTGTCTCTAAAATAAGCCTGCTTTGTTTCATTCTCCGACTGTTTTTAACAAGCTAACGGTGTCAGTTAGTGAGTTTTCTGGCTTGGTAAGTTATCTTGGTCACTTTTCTAATATTAGTGAGCTCTCTGCTCGCATTAGCCAAGTAGCTAGCTCAGTAACATAGAATTGTTAACATAAAGATTATTCACGGTGTTACTACGCTAGCTACTTGGCTAATGGGCAATAACAGTAATAATATCAACAATACACACAAGTAATGCTAATGCTAGCTAGTGGGCTAACAAATATTTGTGTCAGTAACAGCTGCACATAACACTGTATTAAAAACTGGAACATGACAGATTTAGTTCATTCTCTAACTTGTCTGCTAGCAAGCTAATGATAGTCAGCTAGTGAGTGTTCTTGCTCAATAACCTGAGTTAATCTCCTTGTGAGTTTGTTAGCATTAGCGAGCTAGCGTTACTAATTGAAACAGCTTTATGAAATAAATCTCTTTAACAGTGAACTGTCCACTGAGGAGGCTGTTGGTGGAGTCTGTACTTTTTTTATTTGTATATATTTGTTTATTTTTAATGTCTCAAACTGACTGTCGGTGTGTCACAGTGGTTCAGCCTGCAGCAGTGAAGGTCGACCAATCAGCTACCTCCTCTGACCCGCCCGCAGGGGAAGCACCTGAGTGTGCGGGGTCCCGGGTCGTCACTGTGGCGGTCTACCCGGGTCCTACGGGAGGGTCCAGTCAGGCCAGAGTGATACCTGCGGCTTCTGGTAGCTCCGCCCCCACAACAGGTAATATTGAAGACCACTTTTATTAGACCACAGATGTCATTATTATGATAATTATTATCATTATTAATCACAGTTACTTATCCGTTTGACGGCTAAATAACAGCTGGATGGTGATTAGAGATCAGTCACTGCCCTATGTTAAAGTTTGTTAGATATAAATAATATATCAACGGCTGATATTTTAACCTCAGGTAAATAAAAAAAAGAGTTAATTGATTTGTTTTTGTTGAAATTTCAGCCAGTATTTATGTGATACCTTTTCTGAAAAAGGCACATTTATATTCATGTCACAGGTAGATGGATTGATTTATATTAATTACATTGCTTCCTTTAAGAGAAACGAGTTTTAATAGTGGGGGGAAAAACGGTCAATTTAAAAAGTTAGCCTTCCTTTACATTTGTGCAGTTACAATAATGATGTTGTTGTTGTCAGTCCTTAATATCGTTTAAATAGATTATTGCAATAAGAACCAAATACTTATAACACGACTGAGATTTAATATTCATCTGATGTACTGATAAAACACCTGAACACTTATTTTTTATCAACAAATTGTTTGATTAATATATTTATCCGATCCGATATTCGTGTCTTTAGAATGTGGCTTCATTCGAAAACTCCCACCGTGATGAAAATACAAAGCTTCAGAGAGGATGAACAACAACCAGTCTGGAAAATACGAGACCGTCGACGACATTTATAACTTTTTTTTAGATCGATTTCCTGTCTTTTAACGCAGCTGTTGGTTTTATTCAGTTAAAACTTCACAGTCAGCTTCATGTTTTATTGTTGTTGTGTGGGAATGAAAAAAATCTGTATTTACAAATTTATTTTCATGCAGTTTGACCAAAAATATAAATGTTGACTGTTTTCGTCAAATTTAAACATGTAAAACTCGAGAGTGAAGTTTGAGTTTGCACTGCTGTAGACCTTTACGCAGCAATCCCTCAAAACAAAGCAGCGTTTACCTGTCTGCAGGCTCTGGTTCAACCAAAGAGAGACTTTCTTTGAATCAGTAAAATGTCAAGTAATTAAGAAGAAAATTAAAGGTTTGTGTAGCAGAAATATTTCTGTTTCCTCTCTTGATGATAATCTTATACCTCCTAGATTTATCTTGTGACCCCTTGGAGGGTCCTGACCCTCAGGTTGAGGACCACGAATCTATTAATAAACCATGTTCCTGGTCTCGTGTGTGTTTCAGACTCTCAGGTGAGCAGCTCTGTGGTTCCACAAGGCTCTCAGCTGTTGATGGTTCAGGTCCCGGGTCCTCACGGGAAGCTTCCCGTACCGGCTCTGGCGCCCTGCCCTCCGCTGCCCCCCTCCACCGGTCAGAGGATGGTCCTGCAGCCGGTCCAGGCAGCGTCAGGCCTCCAGTACTACCGCAGACCAGACGGTAAACTGGTCCAACTGGTTCCCATCAGCCAGCTCAGATCGAACCTGTCAGTTCAGAGAGGTGAGTCTACAGGGCCGAAGGGGGGGCGGTTTTAAAGCTGCAGTTAGTGGTTTTCAGATTTTCGTTTACAAGTTCTGTACTTAATTACAAACGTAGGTATTGTGTTCTACTCCACTACATGTCAGACGGAAATATTATTCTGTATTGTAATATTGTCTTATCTAAAGTTGCATCTTTCAGGACCTCTGCAGCCCCGTAATTTAAATATTTAAGGATATTTTGATGCTGATACTTTTGTACTTTTACTCAGTATCATTTTGAATGCAGGACTTCTACTAGCAACAGAGTATTTGTACTTTGTGGTATTACTACTTTTACTGAAGTAAAGGATCTGAGTGCTTCTTCCATCGCTGCTGATATGAAACTGTTAGCAAACAAAGGAAATGTGATGCATCCACGTCAGAAGAAGCAGCAGCATGATTTTCTACTCTCTGTAAACCAGCGAGCACGTAGCAGCCGCTGGGTCTGTGTTTGACCAATCAGGTGTTTCCATTTGAAAGCTTGACTGTCTCCTCCCCCTCCAGGTTGCCCCTCCCCCTCGGTCCTCCCTGCTGCATCACGTGAGACTCCAGTCGTCACTGTTGGTAACCAAACACCCCCTGCGACCACAGCAACAACTTCCTCCCCCTCCTCCCTGTCCGGCCTCCAGTCCTTCTCCGTGGGCCACCTCCCCGCCCCGCTCCGGCCCGCCTCTGGTTTCCTGGCTCAGAAGGGGACGTACACCTTTAAAATCCTCCCCAGCAACTCCAGCAAGGAACCAATCATCGTCACCTGCCCTAAAGTTCCCCCTCGGCCCCCCAACAAGGTGGTGACGGCCGCAGGCTCCTTTACCATCCTCCAACCTCACCCCCCCTCCACCCCGATGAACCTCATCTCCCTCAAACCCTCCACAGGTCGGGGGGCTGAGCCCGGGGTCAAAACGGTGACGGTGTCTGCGGTCCCGGTGGGTCAGAAACCGGCAGAAACCAACACCACCACCATCCAGACCCCTGCAGGCAACACTCACAGACCCCCACCCCCTCCTCCAGCGCCGCCAGGGTCGGAGGTCACACCTTTACCCCCACCGTGCCCCCCTGCTGACAGGGTCGGCCCCGAGACGGAGCTGGCCTGCAACCTGGTGGACCTGGACATCATCTGCGTGGACGACGAGGCGGGGCTCGTTACCACGGAGACGGAGGGCGAGGCGAAGCGGTCATTGGACGCGGTGGAGCTGGAGGGGTCGCTGAACATCGAGACTGAGAACTCGTCAGACTTCGGGGACGAGACGGGCAGCGGAGAAGAGACGGAGTCGGTCATAAACATCCATGTAAGAGGAAGTTAGTTTAACGTTTTTATCGGAGTTTAAAATACGTTACAGGGTCACTGTGTCTCCGTGTCACTGGTAAAACCATCAGAGGGATCCAGGGTCAGCCTTCATGTTTAGCTGCTTCCTGTTCGAACCAGGATAACCAACAGCGGCGTACATTTACTCAAGTAATGTACTTAAGTACAATTGTGAGGTACTTCTACTTCACTACATCTCAGAGCCAAATATTGTACTTTTTACTTCACTACATTTATTTAACAGCTTCAGTTACTTTAAACCAGCTGAGACGCCAGAGAAGAAAGCGGCTGCAGAAGCTGCCTGAGAATCCTGCTGTTTCTGAGTTTCCTTCAGTCTCGCAGTGATCCAGAGACGGCCGTCTGTCCGTCCACGGGTCCACTGCAGACAGGAGCTGCTGACTGCTGGTTCGGCTGCTCTGATGGGACAGTTTGACTAAACAACATTACATTAGTAAACAGATACAGACTAAAAACCGCGTCTGTAGAGAGAACAGCAGCAGACCTGCAGCTGACATCGCAGCGGACCGTCTGATGTCGCTGTAATGTTTCCCGTCGTCATGTTGGTTCCCAGTAGGCCGATGTGCCGGTGTCGATAAAGTTCAGTAAGTCTTTGTTTCCCTGCAGAGTGGCGTGATGCTGACAGATGCTTTGTTTGTCTGCAGCGCCACATTCATAACGAGCTGGAGAAGCAGCGTCGAGGGAAGATGCTGCAGCTGTTTGAAGGTCTGAGGAGAGAAGTGGGACTGAGTGAGGAGAAGACTTCAAAGATCTCCACACTGCAGAAGGTCCGACTCTTTGAACAGCAGTTGTCGCATTTTCTAGTTACCAGCTAGTTTGTTAGAGTGTGACGACCAACAGGTGTCTTATCTGCAGGCGGTGCAGGTGATCCAGGAGCTGAGGACGACTGAGACAGATCTAGAGAAGAAGAAGAGGAGGCTGATGAAGATGAGGGATGACTACCTCACCACCATCACTCCAACAACGGGTATGAACACTGAACTCTGTAACACTATAAACTGAATTATGAAATGCTGTATTTTTAAGAGGCTAATAACATAATTCAGTCGAGGAGCAGCAGAAAAACTATTATTTTATTAGGTTTTTCTTAAAGGGCCGGCGTGGAGGGTTTAGCGGCCTCTAGTGGTGAAACTGCAGTTTGCAGCCATGTGAACGCCGCTCGCCTCGCCCTCCCCTTCCGAGCGTGGAGGAGAAACTACAATGAAACTCGTGAAAAACGCCGAAGGCCCTATTTAGATGATGAGATGGTGATCGGTTTGTCCGTTCTGGGCTCCTGTAGAAACATGGCGTTGCAACATGGCGGCCTCCGTGGAAGGCGACCCGCTACCTCTGCAGATATAAAGGGTATAGATAAATTTGTGCCAACAGCTCCTCCTAAATGTTCCACACTGGAGCTTTAAGTGAACGTGATAATAACAAAAGAAATGAAAAGGGAATGACGCCAGATGGAAGGGAAGCCACCCAGCAGGTCAGATTAGCTGCTGCCAGAGTCCGAACACAGACCGAGAAAAGGGGAAACGTTTGTTTTATATGTTGTGTGTTTAACAACATACACATACTGTGTATATATATATATATATATATATATATATACACAGACACAATCGTTACTCAGCAAACGTCTGCTTTACGTTTGAAGGAGCTGGAGAATAATTACGTGATCAGAGCTTCCGTTTGGGCGACGGCCCCACAGCGCTGGGACCATTTCCCCCCAAACGCTCTCTGTTTAGTTTGAACTTGTTTTCGGGTCCAGAAAAGCGAAAGTGACCCTGATCCGTATTGGACCCCAGCGGTGCCAATGGGGTCTGAGTGCTCTGGGAGCCGTTTGTCTCTGGGCCCCCTGCAGTCTCCTCAGAGGTCCGACCCGACAGGTCCAAACCGGGATTGTCCGTCCTCAGCGTGTTCGGCTGCTGTTCTCTGCTGATCCAGCTCCAGCAGTGCTGACCCTGGACCCGGCTGCTGGTTCTCCTGCGATCCAGCTCCAGCAGTGCTGACCCTCGACCCGGCTGCTGGTTCTCCTAGGATCCAGCTCCAGCAGTGCTGACCCTGGACCCGGCTGCTGGTTCTCCTAGGATCCAGCTCCAGCAGTGCCGACCCTGGACCCGGCTGCTGGTTCTCCTGCGATCCAGCTCCAGCAGTGCCGACCCTGGACCCGGCTGCTGGTTCTCCTGGTTAAGAGCAGCCTGTTGTTGTGCTCTGACGCTGAAACAGGAACCGGCTCCTGTTTAAATCTGCACAGATTTGAACGCTCCGCTTCAGTTTCTCTCGCCAACGGCTGCTGACTTCTTCTGCTCGTATCTACCTGCTGCTCAGAGGATCCCGGTCTCTTTCAGTCCTCGGTCTGGTCCAACAGCGTTTGGGTCTCGTGTACAAAACAAACGTCTGTAAAGACGACGTTCTGCAGCCTCAAAGCGCGAAGGAGCGTTCAGAAAGAACGTCTGTCTGCACCCAACCGAGCAGGCGCCTCCAAACTTTTGAGCGGTGGTGTATTTATATTTGAATATAAATGTTGTTCATTTGTTTGATATAAAAAATGATCCAGATCAGCCGTCGGCAGTAAACGGTGTTTGTGTTGGTTGTTCAGAGGAGAGCGGACGGGTGACCGGCAGGCGTCAGAGATCACCTGAGTCTGTCAGCGAGCTGTCAGAGAGAGGCGGGACAGGAAGTACAGACCCGGGCTCGATGGAGGCGGATCTGTTGGACGAGACGGACGAGCTGACGGACAACTCGTCTGACGAGGAGCGAGCCGTCGCCAAGACGACCAACGTCACTAACGTACGCAATGATCCGTGTCAGTGTTTCGGCAGAGAGTCCGAGAGAAAAATAAATAATCACATAAATCAGATATTTAAAATAAATAAATGAAACAATCATAGTTTACTTTTATTTTCATTGTAGAAATTTTAATTTCAAAATGCCCGTTTTCAAAAGTCTGTTTTTATTTCTAACGTGACATTTATGTAATAAAATCGTGTCATTAAGAAATAAAAGCAGACTTTGCTAAAGCGCATTTTTAAATACAAACGTGTCTAATAAAGTAAAAATTATATCCAATAAAATGGCGTTATTATGAAAAGTTTTAGAGTTTTAACAAATTATTGTTTCGCTTACACGTTTTTGATAACGTATAAATACGAATGTGATATTAGAGTCGTGCTGTGATTCGACAGGTTGTAGAGACGAACGTGTCGTCATGACGTCTCTGTGTGTTTGTGTCAGGCGGAGGACGAGGTTCGGAGCGTTGCCATGGAGACGGGGGAGGAGAGCAGTCAGCTGAGTGCGGCTCGGAGGAGGCTGGCGAGCGTCACGAGGAACGTGGACTCACTGGAGTAAGAACTGATTCACTTCCTGTCTGATCAGCGTGAGGTCATCGTGACATCTGCTGCTGCTCTAGAAACTTTATTTAAAAAATATAAATAAATTATAAAGTACTGGATTGATAAGCGCACTCTTCCCTGACCTTTGACCTCTTCTCACTGTTTATTATAATTTGATAAATGAAGAGATTTAAAAAACAAAACAAAAAAACGTTGCTGTTGACTTGTTGATTGATTGTTTTTGTCTCAAAGATTTTAATGTTTTTATATTAAATAAGTAAAACTTTATTGATATATCAGGTTTTAAAGGGTCAGGGTCAAAAACGAGCGAGAATTGTTAAAGAGCAACGCCGCTTCAGTTAAACGCCTTTGAGAATAAACAGGCGAGTGGAAACTGATGTTGTCTTTGATTGTTTTCTCTCAACAGAAGAAGTTTGAGCGTGAAGAAGCTGGTCAGATCTCGGAGCGTCACGGCCGCCTTCAAAGCTCTCAGTTCGGTCATGAACACCAAAAACTCTCCAAAGAGACTTCTGAAGCTGGTAAAAGATAGAAACTACAGGATGTAAATGCTCTGAATAAATATGTTCCTGCAGCTCTTCTTCAGTTCGCCGATTCAACCATGGAAGTGATTAAGCTACTTTAAAACACTTATCGCCCTCCTTCCTCAGAGTCGTAGCTCCGTCAGGTCTGAACTCACAGACATGAAACTCGCATCGAGTCGTTCAGCGCGACTCGCACGTCCAGAATAAACCTCCAGAAACCAGCTGAGACGCCAGAGAAGAAAGCGGCTGCAGAAGCTGCCTGAGAATCCTGCTGTTTCTGAGTTTCCTTCAGTCTCGCAGTGATCCAGAGACGGCCGTCTGTCCGTCCACGGGTCCACTGCAGACAGGAGCTGCTGACTGCTGGTTCGGCTGCTCTGATGGGACAGTCCGACTGCATGTCAACTAATACAGGCTAAAAAAAAAAACAGGGCCACAGCTAGCTCTCTGACTCCATGGCAACGTTATACTTCCTGTTTACATTCCCCAAGGAATTATGGGAACTGTTGTTCCAAAACTGAGAGCAGGATTATTCCCCAAATCGAAGTAAGACGAAGAATAATAAGAGTGACAAAATCCGATCATATAAACAGTTTTCATGTTGCACTATCAGTATATTGTTTGACATTACTGAGACAGCGTCTCACCAACATGAACGCTGACTCTGTCCCCCCCCTTGTGGTGCAAACCTGTGGACATTTAGACAAAAAAGATTTTGAAAACCCCGGATATAGAAAATATTAATCGATAATAATAAAAAACGATTGCTTCAGCCCCGTGTGAGTGTAAAACTGACCTCGTCGTGCAGTAACTCCGGCCTCAGGCTGCTTTAAACACACAGAATGAGCAGGTACAATTTTTTTTAAATGTTTTCAGGCTCATACGGAGATCCAGACTCTGCAGAGCGAGACGGCGAGACTGAGGAGTCTGAAGATCTGTCTGAACCAGCAGCGAAACGCCTACATCAGAGAGATCTCCCAGCGATCAGGTGAGGAGCCAATGAGGTTTCCACAGCGCCGCCTGCTGGAGCCTTTCTTGTTTTTAAAAACGTACAGCCGTTTAAAATGCTGAATCATGTGAAGAGACGTGCTGTTATGAGCCTGATGTTGAGACAGTCCTCTGCTCCCGTCTGTTGACACTTCAAGAGTCTCGTATCGTCACGTGTCTGAGCTGTAACCTGTAGGTGTGTTTGTGGCTGCAGGTGAAAGTGAGCAGAGAATCCTGAGGAAGCTGCAACGCCTGTCGTCCAAACAGAGGACGATGGAGACGCAGGAGAGGGGCCGGGCAGCCAGTCAGGCGCCAGCAGCAGCAGCAGGGGGCGGGGCCTCTGATCCTCCAGTAGGAGACACGACAGATGATGATGTAATCACATCCTCTGTCCTGCGGCAGCAGACTCCACAAGCTCCTCCCACTCCTGCTTCTGCCCCGCCTACGACCACACCTGCCCAGACACCTGTCCCGCAGCCTCAGACTAACAGTCAGAGGGTCCTGCAGGCGTCGAAGCCGGCTCCTCCTGGCGTATCCCACAATGCATTAGCGGCGAGGGACAGGCCGAGGACCATCCCCAACATCCTGTCTCGCAGTAAGAATCCAGCTCCGCCATCGCCCAAGCTCACAAAGCCTGTGGAGGGTAAGACTGAAGTACTGCGGGACGGAACTGGAGATGTTTTGATTGATTATTGATCTGGCGACTAAAGTTACGGTTCAGCAGACTCTCTAATTGACTTACCAGCTAACTACCTAATGAATTGACCCACAAAGTGACACATTATAGTTAACGAGCACCAGTTTTGAGTTACTGAGCAAGTTGCTTCATGAGCGTCAGTTGTTTTATTATCAACTGATCTGTAGTTCCAGCTGTGTTATCTCCCTTTTTCTTCTCAGCTCCAACTGAGGAAACTAAACTAAACTCAGACTGTGGACTTCCTGTTGTCTTTGCGTTGATCTCCTTCACGTCTCCTTTTGTCTTTCCAGAGTCGGCGTCTTTTCAGGCTCTGCTTCCGGCCGAGGTTCTGTCCCTGGTCCGTGGCACGTTGCCGGGGCAACCGGTTCTGACCCTGAGCCCGCTGATGACGGGCCCGGCGGTGCTGCAGACGTCTCCTACGCCAGGTACTGCCCGCTCACTCGCTCTGTTCTCTGCTTCAGCGTGCTTTTATTTTGAAGTAAAACATGTCCTCTTCCTGTCTGTAGGCGTGGCCTCAGTCACCCTCAACTTCCCCAGTCTGACCAATCAGCAGATCCATCTCACCTCACTGCCCAGCCCCCCAACCGGTAAGATCTGCAGCAGCTCCGCCCCCCTCACCGTCACTAACCTCGCAGGTAACTAAACTACCTAACTAACCAACCAACCGAATGAAAATATCTGGCACCTTTTTTATAGATTTAATTTTTGATTTCGTTTAATAAGATGTTTTATAATTCGAGGAGTTTTATATTGATTTTTACAAACTACATCCACGTCTCACAGGTCACTACACTAACTACCTAACAAACTAACTAACCTCACAGCTAACTTAACTTACTGACTGACAACATAGCTGACTAACTTACAGCTTAACTAACTGAATAACTAACCAACTAATAAATTAACTGAATGGAGTCATTTCCTGGTCACTCACTAACTAACTAACTGACTAACTAACTAACTAACTAACTGACTAACTCACGGAGTGACTCGTTCATTTACTGACTTACAAACTGACTTGTTTTGTTGTTTTCTGATGAAATATTTTACTTCCGGACATCAGCTGATGTTTTTATCGTTTACAGCCGCAAACTTCAACAACCTGCTGCAGCTCGTCCAGTCATCGACTCCACAACCACAACCACAACCACAACTACAACCACAACTACAACCACAACTACAACCACAACCACAACCCCCCCAGCAGCAGCAGCAGGTCCTAGCAGGTCAGCCGCCTCCTCCTCCTCCCCTGGTGGTCTCTGCTGGGTCTGACCTCTTCTCAGACCAGATCGCTGAGTCCTCCTCCTCATCGTCTCCGCCGTCCTCTCGGGGCCCGTCGTCCTCTCCGTGCCCAGACCCGAGCGCTGGCCGTCGGGTCGCAGTGGGGGGGCCTCTGGGGGCGGAGCAGCAGCAGCAGCAGGGGGAGACCAGAGAGGACGCTGACAATGAGAGTCTGACCTCCCTTCTCAACGAGATCGTCTTCCTCAACCAGCAGACTGTCACCACGGCGACGACAGCGGGGGTCCCGTTACCGGGGAAACCGTCCTCTGAGGCGGGGCGACGAGAGGAGGGCGCTGCGGTGGGCCGAGCCGAGGAGCAGGGACGCGCCCACAGCCCCTGGCTCCTGCAGCTGGACTCGGACTCTGACGACACCGTTACCGCGGAGGAGGAGGAGGAGGAGGAGGAGGCGGGGCTTAACGACCACACAGAGACGCCACAGAGCGGACCCCAGCCTGGACCTGCCAACGGGAACGCTAAAGGTGGCGTCCTCGCTCCGCCCCCTCTGCTGCAGATGAAGGTAGGCGGAGCCAAGGTGGCGGACCCCGCCAGCAGTGATGGAGCAGCAGGAGGGGAAGGCGGAGGAGGCGGGAGGAGGGGGGGCGGCGTGGCCTGGAGGCCGATGCCGAGGCTGGTTCCTCTGGGGCTGAGAGGAAACCCGCCCAGCTGACATCAC
>CM050850.1:29375481-29497981 GCA_027580175.1 Siniperca scherzeri
AAGAGAGCCGAATTCACCTAACAGCGCCTGAACGCATCGTGCTAACAGTATGGAAGCGGAGACGCGTCACAATAACTTTATAAACAGCCGAACACCAAACTGAATTACTGCCGAGTTCATGTTGGAGTTTAAATATTTAACTTTCTCACCTGTCTGCGTTTACCTGGTTTGAATTCCTCTTTGAAATGAGTTTGTTTTGCCTTTTTTAAAAACTTGTGTAAGTATTTTGTTGTGTTCACAAATCGTTTCCAATATTCTAAAAACTGCATTCGGGCTGTTTGTTTTATTTTCAGATATGAACATTTTAAGTCAAAACTAAAAATCAAGTTGCTCCAATCAGGTGAGAATTTCGGACGCCAAAGTGAAAGAGTTATGTCGCAGTCGGCCTGAAGTCAGCGCACGTTCGCTTCCTGTCGAGAACTGACTCCAGCCAATCAGAGAGAGGGGACGGGACGCAGCAGCAGCAGAAGAAGAAGAAGAAGAGACAGTTAATGACAGTAAAATGTTTGATTAAACGCTGTTTAACATCTCAGTGCTGCTGCTGTTAGCATGCTAATACTTTAAATGATTCTGGCCTTTCTTTCTTTGCTTCCATACGTTTTAAAAGAGCAAATACAACAACGTCACATTTTTTTGGACAAATCTCCTTGAATTTATTTATCAAAATAAAAATGTCTAAATAACTAGAAAAGAAAGATGTTCACTGTGAAGCTGCAGTTTGTGTTCGTGCCGCTGGGGGGCGCTGCCGCGTCACTGGACGCGTCTGATCTGCGTCAATTTGAGTCACGCACGGCGACACCGGAAGTGACGAGGCTGTACCGTCAAAGTAAAAGCAAGGGCTTTACACGCACAAACTGGATTACAGCTGTGGAAGAAGATCCTTTACTGGAGTTAAAGTAATTAGATAAAAATATAAAAACACTCCTGCATTCAAAATAGTACAGAAGCATTATCAACGAAATGTACTGAAAATATCAAATAGTACTGTAGAACGTCAGAGTACATTTCATAGTGTTACATGTTATTATATTAATGGATTATTATCAGTGTGTCAGCAGCATTTTACTTTATAAACTGCAGTTCAGTCTCTAACGGTGCAAAAGCCTCAATCACACGCAGATCTAAATCTTAAATTATCTTTTATTTTAGTATTTTTTTTATTATCCGTCTCTGTTAGAGTAGTAAGAGTTTCTGATTTAATGTTTTTAATTCCAACGAACTCGTCTAAAGAACTGACTTTGACGTGTGCGCAAACTGAAACTTTGATTTTTAGAAAATATTTCAGATTCTTTGTTTCCACGATGTGAGAAAATAATAATAATAATAATAATAATAATGTTCGGACTCGATTCCACTGAAATTACTTTTTCAGGAAAAAACGGAATCATAATTTAAAAGGTGATCACGTGTTTTGTATAAAAAAAAAAAAACATCTTAGTCTGAAAAGTAACTGCAGCTGTCAGGTAAATGTGATGGACCCTCACAGTTTTATTCTGAAAAGCCTGACCGGAAGTGTGTGCGTCGTTGCCGCGTGCGGTCTTGACGCTGGCGGTGCGTCAGTCGGCTCAGTCCGGCCTGGCTCGTGTTGGAGCCGCTTCGTGTCTTCGCCGCGGCGGAGGAATAAGATGCGGAGCAGCAGCGGATCCGGAGCCCGTGACCCGGATCAGTCCCGAACCAGAGCCAGGCTAGCTGAACCCCTCCGGCCCGGCACGGCTCGGCTCGCAGACGGCATGACGGCAGCGGCGGCGGCAGAGAACGGCTCCAGCCGCTGAGAGAGGCAGCTAGCCGGGCAGCTAACGGCGCGATGGCCGCGGAGGGAAGCGGCACGATCCGCAGCCGCATCAAGAACCTGCTGCGCTCCCCGTCCATCAAACTGAGGAGGAGGAGCGGCACCGCGCGGCACAAAGAGGACCTCAGCGACAAGGTGCGCACGCGCTCCAGCACACACGCACACACGCACGCGGGGCTCAGACGGTTTTTAATCAGCTGAAATAAACTCATTAAATCTCTGAGATGTTTAATTATCATTTCACATCGACCTCGCGAGACTTGCTGCTGTGTGTCCGCCGTTATTGATGATCAGCAGCGTGATGTGTGTGTGTGATGTGCTCGCGGTGTGAAGCTCTATGTTTGTGAGGACCTTCTTGACTTAATCCGTTTCCCAACAATAAACCGAAACGTCTTTCTAACAATAAAAAAAAAAAAAAGCAAATCTAAAGTTTTAGCCCTCAGAGGAAGCGAGGACCAGACACATCTGTTCACTTTTTAAAAGTCCTGCCTCTTAAAATGTCTTAATTTACAAATAATGTCCTCATTTTTCATGTCTAAAACGCTAATTGGTCCTCACAAAGATAGACGTTCAGTAGCACTCGCACATGCATTAAGACTGTAGGAGCTCACATTATCACACCAGCGTTTATTATTTTATTCATATTATTAGACATTAAGTCCTGCAGCTTTACTGCGCACACACACACACACACACACACACACACACACACACACACGCAGCAGACCTCTGCAGTGTTTTCAGTTTGTTCAGCTCAGCCGGAGTCAATAAAGTTTCAAACATTAGATTCATTTTCAGATCTCAGTTCAGTTTTTATCAGTTTGGGTGCAGAACAACAACATTTCATTCATTTTACACTCAGTGTGGACTTTGAACTGGCCCGTAACCAGTCCTGGTCTGGTCTGGTCTGGGTTAACTGGGTTAACTGGGTCCATTCAGACCTGCAGTGAAACAGAAATAATACAAAGCCAGTGAGCTTCCTGTCAGTCAGGTTGTCCCTGTCTGTTTGTCCCTGCAGGGCTTCTGTCCATCTGTCAGCAGCTTAAAACTCCCAGCATGCTTTGTGTTGTGTTTGAACTGTACGGCTGTGTGTGTGTGTGTGTGTGTGTGTGTGTGTGTGTGTGAGAGCAGTGATGTAAACATGAGCTCAGTCTTAAGTATGGTAACACTGTGTGTGCGTGCATGTGTTTCTTGTATCTCTGTGAGGACCAGTTTGCGGACCTGGTGCTGAGGACATTTTGTCTGCAGTAGTATCTGCAGTATCTGCAGGTAACAGTAGTAGCGCAGTAACAGTGGTATCGGCGGTAAGAGTAGTAGCTGCAGGTAACAGTAGTAGATGCAGTAACAGTAGTAGATGCAGTAACAGTAGTATCGTAGTAGCTGCAGTAACAGCGGTATCTGCAGTATCTGCAGTAACAGTATCGGCAGTAACAGTAGTAGATGCAGTAACAGTAATAGCTGCAGTAACAGTAGTAGATGCAGTAACAGTAATAGCTGCAGTAGTATCTGTAGTAACAGTAGTATCTGTAGTAACAGTAGTATCGGTAACAGTAGTATCTGCAGTAGTATCGCAGTAAGAGTAGTATCTGCAGTAGTATCGTAGTAGCTGCAGTAAGGTAGTAGCTGCAGTAGTATCGTAGTATCTGCGGTAACAGTGGTATCTGCAGTATCTGCAGTAAGAGTAGTATCGCAGTAACAGCAGTATCGGCAGTAACAGTATCTGCAGTAGTATCGCAGTAACAGTGGTATCGGCGGTAACAGTGGTATCTGCAGTAAGAGTAGTATCTGTAGTATCTGCAGTAACAGTGGTATCTGCAGTAGTATCTGTAGTATCTGCGGTAACAGTAGTATCTGCAGTATCTGCAGTATCTGCAGTATCTGCAGTATCTGCAGTAGTATCTGTAGTAACAGTAGTAGATGCAGTAACAGTGGTATCTGCAGTAGTTCCCGACCTGAGGGTCAGGAGCCCCGGAAGCGTCGCGAGGTGAACCTGGGGGTTCACGAGATGACTAACGAGAGAAGAAGAAAAAGTTTATTAGCTCACACGTGCACATTTGCTCACATTTCAATAAGATGCCGCAAAAATAATTCAAAAGGATAAAAATGGCTCTTTTATATTTTTTAACCTTCTTAAACCTTATTGGACGGTGTTTTCTGATGAAACGCGTTGGGCTCCAGATAAAGTCGTTGCTGCAGTTTCGACCTCCTCGGACGTTTCTCTTCTATAGGCCACAAATCTGCTTCTGCATTATTACGGGAGCTTTTAAAAAAAAAAAATCTTTTTCTTGTGAAATCTGGAGAGTTTGAACTCCTAAAAACTGTTTAAACGAACCAATGAGAGCGGGGATCGCCGCTCTGTGCTCACAGAAGACACACATACGACCCGCGCTGAGAGAAAACGGTTATTATTATCAGCTGAAGGATTCATTTATGCAGAAAATAGATTCGAAACATCACCAGACTCCTTCAGGATATCAACACATTCAGGAACGAATATCAAAATGTACAGTTTTCTGTCCCTGAAAGAATAAAGTACTTCCGTCCGTCATTTATTTAATAGTGAGACTGTCTGTATATAATCTGAATGCACCCCGCCCCCCTGCACACATCCTTGACTGTTGACGGGAAACTCGTCTTTATACACGATGTGTTACCTGATCCTTTGAGACCCTTTTGTCAAAAGACTTTCATTTAGTCCGTTTTCTTGTTTTATGTTACAAATAAATTTTTCTAACTGTCATCGTTCGGAGACGGGACTTCTGGACTTCCTCCCCCCGTCGCCCGGCATGCCTGAGGACAAACTGTGTGTGTGTGCAGTAATTATCTCCTCTGGGAAAACTCTTCACGTCTCTTCAGTCTGAAACTCAAACATCTGAGACTCCACACAACATCTGTGTTCACTCCAACTACTGCAGTAGTATCGGCAGTAACAGTAGTATCGGTAGTATCTGCAGTAACAGTAGTATCTGCAGTAACAGTAGTATCGGCAGTAACAGTAGTATCTGCAGTAACAGTAGTATCGGCAGTAACAGTAGTAGCTGCAGTAACAGTAGTAGCTGCAGTAACAGTAGTATCTGCAGTAACAGTAGTATCGGCAGTAACAGTAGTATCTGCAGTAACAGTAGTATCTGCAGTAACAGTAGTATCGGCAGTAACAGTAGTATCGGCAGTAACAGTAGTATCTGCAGTAACAGTAGTATCGGCAGTAACAGTAGTATCTGTAGTATCTGCAGTAACAGTAGTATCGGCAGTAACAGTAGTATCTGCAGTAACAGTAGTATCTGCAGTAACAGTAGTATCGGCAGTAACAGTAGTATCTGCAGTAACAGTAGTATCTGCAGTAACAGTAGTATCGGCAGTAACAGTAGTAGCTGCAGTAACAGTAGTATCGGCAGTAACAGTAGTATCTGCAGTAACAGTAGTATCGGCAGTAACAGTAGTATCGGCAGTAACAGTAGTATCGGCAGTAACAGTAGTATCGGCAGTAACAGTAGTAGCTGCAGTAACAGTAGTAGCTGCAGTAACAGTAGTAGCTGCAGTAACAGTAGTAGCTGCAGTAACAGTAGTATCGGCAGTAAGAGTAGTATCGGCAGTAACAGTAGTATCGGCAGTAACAGTAGTAGCGGCAGTAACAGTAGTATCTGCAGTAACAGTAGTATCGTAGTAGCTGCAGTAACAGTAGTAGCTGCAGTAACAGTAGTATCTGCAGTAACAGTAGTAGATGCAGTAACAGTAGTATCTGCAGTAACAGTAGTAGATGCAGTAACAGTAGTAGCTGCAGTAACAGTAGTATCTGCAGTAACAGCAGTAGCTGCAGTAACAGCAGTAGCTGCAGTAACAGTAGTATCGTAGTAGCTGCAGTAACAGTAGTAGCTGCAGTAACAGTAGTAGATGCAGTAACAGTAGTATCTGCAGTAACAGTAGTAGCTGCAGTAACAGTAGTATCTGCAGTAACAGCAGTATCGGCAGTAACAGCAGTATCTGCAGTAACAGCAGTATCTGCAGTAACAGCAGTATCTGCAGTAACAGCAGTATCGGCAGTAACAGTAGTATCGGCAGTAACAGTATTATCGGCAGTAACAGTAGTAGCTGCAGTAGTATCTGCAGTAACAGTAGTATCGGCAGTAACAGTAGTAGCTGCAGTAACAGTAGTAGCTGCAGTAGTATCTGCAGTAACAGTAGTAGCTGCAGTAACAGTAGTAGCTGCAGTAACAGTAGTATCTGCAGTAACAGTAGTAGCTGCAGTAGTATCTGCAGTAACAGTAGTATCTGCAGTAACAGTAGTATCGGCAGTAACAGTAGTAGCTGCAGTAACAGTAGTAGCTGCAGTAACAGTAGTATCTGCAGTAAGAGTAGTAGCTGCAGTAACAGTAGTATCTGCAGTAACAGTAGTATCTGCAGTAACAGTAGTAGCTGCAGTAGTATCGGCAGTAACAGTAGTAGCTGCAGTAACAGTAGTATCTGCAGTAACAGTAGTAGCTGCAGTAACAGTAGTAGCTGCAGTAGTATCTGCAGTAACAGTAGTATCGGCAGTAACAGTAGTATCGGCAGTAACAGTAGTAGCTGCAGTAACAGTAGTATCTGCAGTAAGAGTAGTATCGGCAGTAACAGTAGTAGCTGCAGTAAGAGTAGTATCTGCAGTAACAGTAGTATCGGCAGTAACAGTAGTAGCTGCAGTAACAGTAGTAGCTGCAGTAACAGTAGTATCGGCAGTAACAGTAGTATCGGCAGTAACAGTAGTAGCTGCAGTAACAGTAGTATCGGCAGTAACAGTAGTATCGGCAGTAACAGTAGTAGCTGCAGTAACAGTAGTATCGGCAGTAACAGTAGTATCGGCAGTAACAGTAGTAGCTGCAGTAACAGTAGTATCGGCAGTAACAGTAGTAGCTGCAGTAACAGTAGTATCGGCAGTAACAGTAGTAGCTGCAGTAACAGTAGTATCGGCAGTAACAGTAGTAGCTGCAGTAACAGTAGTAGCTGCAGTAGTATCTGCAGTAACAGTAGTATCGGCAGTAACAGTAGTAGCTGCAGTAACAGTAGTATCGGCAGTAACAGTAGTAGCTGCAGTAACAGTAGTAGCTGCAGTAGTATCGGCAGTAACAGTAGTAGCTGCAG
Source organism: Siniperca scherzeri (assembly GCA_027580175.1). Classification (NCBI taxonomy): domain Eukaryota; kingdom Metazoa; phylum Chordata; class Actinopteri; order Centrarchiformes; family Sinipercidae; genus Siniperca; species Siniperca scherzeri. The sequence continues at coordinate 29,382,386 of CM050850.1, forward strand.
TAACAGTAATAGCTGCAGTAGTATCGGCAGTAACAGTAGTATCGGCAGTAACAGTAGTAGCTGCAGTAAGAGTAGTATCAGCAGTAAGAGTAGTATCAGCAGTAACAGTAGTATCTGCAGTAACAGTAGTATCTGCAGTAACAGTAGTATCGGCAGTAACAGTAGTATCGGCAGTAACAGTAGTAGCTGCAGTAAGAGTAGTATCTGCAGTAAGAGTAGTATCGGCAGTAACAGTATTAGCGGCAGTAAGAGTATTAGCGGCAGTAAGAGTAGTATCGGCAGTAACAGTAGTAGCTGCAGTAACAGTAGTAGCTGCAGTAACAGTAGTATCGGCAGTAACAGTAGTAGCTGCAGTAACAGTAGTATCGGCAGTAACAGTAGTAGCTGCAGTAACAGTAGTATCGGCAGTAACAGTAGTAGCTGCAGTAACAGTAGTAGCTGCAGTAGTATCTGCAGTAACAGTAGTATCGGCAGTAACAGTAGTAGCTGCAGTAACAGTAGTAGCTGCAGTAACAGTAGTAGCTGCAGTAGTATCGGCAGTAACAGTAGTAGCTGCAGTAACAGTAATAGCTGCAGTAGTATCGGCAGTAACAGTAGTATCGGCAGTAAGAGTAGTATCTGCAGTAAGAGTAGTATCGGCAGTAACAGTATTAGCGGCAGTAAGAGTAGTATCGGCAGTAACAGTAGTAGCTGCAGTAACAGTAGTATCGGCAGTAACAGTAGTATCGGCAGTAACAGTAGTAGCTGCAGTAACAGTAGTATCTGCAGTAGTAGAACAGGAACAACTGGTCTGTGTTCAGTCTGAAGATGTTTGACTTGTGAACTTCCTTCAGGATCATTAACACTTTCAGTCCTTCAGGATCAGCTGACAGATAAACAGGAATACGTCAGTGCTGCTGCAGCCTGTTAGCTTCCTGTCCTCAGGATTCACATGTTAGCGCTAAAGCTAATAGCACTGTGACAAAATACACATACATGCGAATGTGAAATTTAAAATACCTTTTTAGGATGCTGACCAGACTGTTCACTAAACCCCTCCCCCTGAAGAACGATTGTCCATTCACAGCTCAGCAACAGTAACTATAGTGACAGCAGATGTACATGGGGCTGTAGTCAGAGACACTCTGTATACAAAGAGTTTCCAACACCAAAACACACGAGCACAAGTGTAAGGAATGGATTTGATGACTTTTCTACCCGCCTGCTGCACACAAAACTCCAAAGGAGCTGCAAAACTAAACAGCTATCAGATCATCGGTTTCTCAAGTACATGTAAAGACACATGGCTGTGTTTTTGTTGTTGTTTTTGTTTACATTATCAGCTGATCACAGCAAATATCAGCTAGTTATTGTAGAAGCTAACAGGAAGTTAAAGTGACAGCATCGTTTTAAGTTACGTTGCTCTCCACATCTCAGCTGACTGCAGGAAGTTTCCTGAACAGAGAGGTCTGAGTCAGCAGGTTGGATCAGATTTATTTCATACACTCACAGTTTGCGTCTGTAGGTGAAGAGTGGACCGTATGTTCTGTCTAACACCTCGCACTGACTCATCTCCGCTGAATAAAGTCAGCTGATGATTCATCTCAATGTGTTTTTACCAGTTTAACGTGACAGGACGAGCAGACGAATGTGAGGAAACTGTTCATCCAGAGAGAAACAGAGCTGAGAGGGAAAACGAGTGAAAACATAAATAGAGTTTGGTGCAGAGGGAGGGAGAGTCATGTGAGAGACACACACACACACACACACAGTACAGAATTAGTACTGGAGTTTGCTGTTGTTAGCTTAGCATTGGGCTGCACAGCACTCTACCAAACCACAGTGATTCCTACTGATTACATGCTAACATGCTAACAGCTGTGAAGTTCACAGACTGCAGATGTCTGAGGAGAGAAAACGTCGGTTGGATGTAGACTGGAGTTCGACAGGACTAAGTTTAGTCTGGTTCAAAGTGAGACAGGCTGAGAGAGAGACACTGATGGACTTAACAACAATCTGATTGGACAGGAGGCTTGTTATGGTCAAGTAGAAGTCCAGACACTTCAGGAAACTTTTTAGCAGCATGGAGCATGAAGTAAGTGTTTGCTGTAAAAATGTCACTGTAAAGTGAGGTCGACCTAAAGATTAAGTCTGGTGATTCCACAACATTATTTTATATGTTTCTTATTGTCAACAAATCTCATGTTCAGACTCAAACCAGCAACATGTCGGACCATCTCTCGGTACCGTCTGACTTCCTGTCTGCGGCGCTCAGCTGCGAGCCCATTGGTTCCTGCTGAAGACCTTTAAAAACACAGATATATAGTTTCCTGTTTAAAAAGGCTCAGTAGTTTCCTCAAACAGCTGCTCGCTGTAGTTTTTATCAGACCAACTGGAGGAAACGGTGCATCTGTTGGGGACTATTTCCAGCGGCGGATGAATCCACATGTGGTGCTGTAGTGAGTGTTTGGGGCAGCAGGACGGTGTGTGTTCGTGGTGATGAAGGAACATGTCGCCCAGTGCAATTACTGAGCTTGAGGGTATTTGAAGAAGTGTCAGCGGTGAGTCCAGCTGTTTGTTGAGGGTATAGGAGGAGGTTATCAGGATCATTTTTGGGTTACAGGGTCTTGAATGGGTTCTTAAGGTAATTCGGGAGGGTTCAAGGGTTTAGACGGTTCCAGCGGTTCCTGAGGCTTCTTGAAGTGATTCCATGTGAAGGGACTCCAGGAGTGTTTAAGAGATATCTTTGGGATATCGTTTTAGTGGGGTTTTTAAGGGAATTCAAAGATATTTTATTGAGCCACAATTACAGCTTTTCTTGAAGGGGTTCTCTCAAGAGCCGTTCACTCTAGATGGAGAAATGTAACCGTGCTATGTTCAGGTGTCTGGATTTATTGACCAAAAGTCTGCTTTGTCTGACTGTAACTAATAATTGATGACCTTTGCCCTCCAGGTGACTTTGGAGAAGGTTCTGGGCATCACAGCTCCAGGGAACCGAGCGCTGGCCTGCGACCCCCGAACTGGACTGTTGGCGTATCCTGCCGGGTGAGAAACACTAACTTATACTGTGATGGAAATTTGTCAACCATCAAGGATTTCGCCATCCTGTTCCTGCAGCGGTATCTAAGCAGTGAAAGCAGGTGAAATGTAAACATTGAAAATAGTGTAATTCGGATGAAGTGAACAGTGTTAGGTGAAGTATAAAAACTGAAAGTTAAGGAGTTTAAGTACTGAAATCAGATGAAGGTGAAGTCTGTTAGCTGAAGGGAGTTGAAGTTTAAGTAGTGAATTCTTTTTAGTATAAACCTCGCAGTGAGTTGAAGTGTACTAAAAGGGGTTGATGTGTGAGTAGTGTATTTGATGTTTACTATATCACAATATTTATATATTGTATATCACAGTATATATTTATTCATACTGTAATGCTGTATTTATATGTAGCAGCGTCACACAGAAGATTAAAAACAGGAATGTAAGAATAAATCAACAGACAGTCACTCAGTGGTTCTCAGGACTTTAAAGGCTAATGACATGATCAGCTTATCAGATTAAACACATCATGTGTTCAAAGAGGCAACACACACATACATACAGCGGCCCATTAGGAGCCGTGGTACGGGTGTTTACCACGAGACAGCAGTCTGCTGGTGGTCTTTGGCTGTAGGATTTACCCTTCAGCAAGGCACTGAACCCACAACTACCTGGGAAACTCCTGGAAAAGACTTGGCGATTCGTCCAGGGTTTCCTGAGGGATCTTTTAGGGGTTTCTTTGGGTCTTTGAAAGGGTTCCCAAAGATTCTTGAGGGTTTTCAGGAGTTCTTGAGGGGTTATAGGAGAACATTGTGGTGGATTCAGGGATCTTTGAGTCTGTGATGGTGTTTCAGGTGTGTGTTAGACAGGTACTTGAAGCAACACCATGGGTTTTAAGAGGTTTTATGGGACTTTTAGGGGCTTTTGAGGATTCTTGAGGTGTTCCTGGAGTTTTCGAAGGGGGGGGGGGGGTCTCAGTGGTCTATCAGAGAGGTTTTCGGAGGTCCAGGGGTATCTCAGGGGGTTTCACTGGTTTCTGAAAAGTATCAAGAGTTCTTGAGGTGTTCCCATTTGATTTCTAAAAGGTGTTGTGGGGGTTTCAGGGGTAACATTGGTTTGAGAGGGTTCCAGGAGTCCTTTGGGGGTCTCTACAGTCTTTTAGAGGGATCCAGGGGTGTTTCAGGGGTAACAAGGTCACTGTTCCAGGGGTCTTTAAGGAGGTTTTAAGGATTCTTGAGAGGGTTCCAGGAGCAGGTGGATGTCTCAGTGGTGTATCAGAGGGGTTTTAGGGGGTCCAAGGGTTCCTCAGGGGGTTTCAGTGGTTCCTGAAACGTGTCATGAGTTCTTGAAATGATTACAGGGTCGTTGAGGGGGTCCCATGAGTTCTTAAAGGGGTCTCAGTGGTCCTTGGGTGTTTTGGGGGTCCAGGGGGTTCTTTTCTGAGCAGGAGTTTTTGAAGATGTTTTCTGTGTGTTTTAAAAGGGATATTCGGAAGTTTTTCAGGGGTTCTTGGATTCACTAAAGAAGTCTTTTCCCTTCACGACAGTGTGGACGTGTTGCAGGGTGGAGCTCAGTCAAATAATAATCTCTGAGGCGTCTGTAGGTTGAGTAAGTGTTTGCCGCTCTGGTAAAGGTCGGTGTGTACGTCGTCCTGTTTAAAGGTTAAGGTTACATAACAGAGTTAAGCTTTGTTGTTGAGGTGACGCAGAGCTCAGAACTGTTCACAAACATTTAGATGGTTTTGAACATAAATATATGTTGTAAAGTTAGTTCATGAATAGTTCTACTTATTTTTAGTCTACAGTGGAAAGACTCAGCAGTCAGTTTTCAAGTGAAATTAAGTGAGAAGCAGTTACAAAGCAGCCTTGTCAGGTTGAACTGGAAACATTGAACCTGAAAGACCAGATCGCAGGACTGAATTCAGCCACCTTTGTTTGAGATGGTTTGTTTAAACCATAAACAGGCCGATGAGGGTTTCTTACAGAGTCTCTGAGAGGGATGTTTGTTTCTTAAACACGGATGTGTACAAGATGTTTGTTGGAGGTCGAGGGTTTTCTGTTGGAAATAGCAAATAGAGGATGTTTTTATGTATGAAAAATAAAATGTAGCCAATGAAATGAAAAGATTAGTAATATACAGATGATAGTTCACATTTGTGTTATGCCAAACGGCACGTTTCCAAAATAATATAAAATGTTAATAAATCAATGCGACTGTTGATAAAAATAAAAAAGGTATTCCAAACAAGTCACACAGAGGGTGAATTAAATAAATATCAATGTTTCCAGATTTTTAGCTGGTTAAAATCTATGAATCTTAATGATGATGTTGTTTAGTTATCAGAGACAGATGAGCCAGACCTTTTCCTGCTAATTATCCACAAAGTGATTCCAGTGTGAGCTGACATGATCGACGGGACAAACCTCCGACTACTTCAGTATAGATCGGTGAGGTCAGAGGTCAGAGGTCAGGAGGCCGCCGCGCTGCTGATCCTCCTGACAGACGGAGTTTGTTCGAATCTTTCTGGATGAGTTTGAACCCAGAGGAATGACGGGAATGTCCGAGGGCGAGCGCTGGAAGACGTCCAGCTTCCAGGTTTTCATTTCCTCCCGAACCGTCCCACAGAGCCGTCCAATCAGTTGAGGGGCATGGGAGGAGCGGGGCTGCCGATTGGTCGGAGCTGTCGGTCAGTTTTGTGTTCAGATCAGAAGATTCAGATGCAGTTTACGGATGAAGAGAGTGAAGTGAAGTGGGTCAGTGGAGCGGCTGGGGGGGCGAGTGGGGGTGAATGTAGGTTAAGAGAGAGAGAGAGAGAGAGTGGACGAGCATAAAGACACATTTTAATAGAATCTGAACTGAAGTTGCTCGGTGTTTCACTGCGGTTACTTATTAAATAAAAGGCTCTCGGGTTACGTCCTCTGCTGAAAGACCGACGACCCACTTCAGTCAGAGTTCAGTCTGCTGTTGTTGGGCTGTAACAGATGCTTACAGGGGAAAATAAAACTGCTTGTAAAGTCATATAATTATTATTGTTGTTCTCTCGCAGCTTGGTTTGTGGCCCGGGGCTCGGAAACCAAGCGGTGGAAGAAGTATTCAAACCATTTAGTAAAGGTAGCAAAACCACAGCGCAGAAATACTGTTACACGTTTTCATTTAAGTAAAAGTACAGAAGCAACAGAATGTACTGAAAGTATCAAAAGTAAAAGTGCTCATATGGCAGCGTGGCAGTGTTTTACTGTTATGTTACTGCATCATTAGTATTAATATGTAAGTGGTGCTTTTGTTGTAGTTGCTGAAAGTGGAGCTAATGTTAACTTCTTCATATACTTTTAATCTGTAAAAACGGATCAGATTTTCTAAACTGATCACAGGTTTAATTTGAAAAGTAACTGAAGCTGTTAAATGTCGTGACGTGCAGTACGATATCTGTCTGAGATGTAGAGTACAGTTTGTTTAAAAACTTGCGGTAGTTACTGTCACGTCTTGCTCCTCCCACAGGAATAAACAACATTTTCATACCAAATCTAATAAATGAAATAATGCTATATTAATACAAACAGATGCTGGAATCTAATTCTCTTTATTTGGTTACCTGCCAGCCTACATTAATGACATATAGACAATATACAGTACATTTGTAATGTTTAAGAACACAAACGTTATCCGAACACAATGAAATCTTTTCATCTTTAACGGTCGCGTTTGTTTAATCACCACCATTTTCATTCTTCTGCTTTGGAAACGCAGACGTCTTCACGCATCGTGTCAATAAAGCAAATTTAAAACGTGATATTATAGAAATTCAGTTACAAACTGAAACTGAAGGAAGGAAATAAATGATTTGTATAATTCTGTTTTGTCACATTATTTAATATCATTAATATTATTATTAAAAATGATTGAGAGACAGACAGACAGAGAGACAGACAGACAGAGAGAGACAGAGAGACAGAGACAGACAGAGAGACAGACAGAGAGACAGACAGAGAGACAGACAGACAGAGAGACAGAAAGAGAGAGACAGAGAGAGAGAGAGACAGACAGAGAGACAGACAGAGACAGACAGACAGACAGAGAGAGAGACAGAGAGCGCTGTCTTCTTCTCGCTGCATTGCAGATGTGGCTCAGGATGGGTTTGGTCGGTGGTCTCTGGTACAAACTGTACCTGAACACAACACGTCACCTGCTGCAGACAGTGGAGGACGAGGACGCCGTCCTCTGTGACATGAAGTCTGCTAAAGGCCCATTCCACTGTTTCTCCCTCAGTTTTTTAGATTCATTTCCTCAAATAAATAGAGACCTGCAGAGAGACAGGAAACGGACAGACGTAGACCTGCGGAGAGACAGGAAACGGACAGACGTGGACCTGCAGAGAGACAGGAAACAGACAGACGTGGACCTGCAGAGAGACAGGAAACGGACAGACGTGGACCTGCGGAGAGACAGGAAACGGACAGACGTGGACCTGCACAGAGACAGGAAACGGACAGACGTGGACCTGCAGAGAGACAGGAAACGGACAGACGTGGACCTGCGGAGAGACAGGAAACGGACAGAGACAGGAAACGGACAGACGTGGTCCTGCAGACAGGAAACGGACAGACGTGGACCTGCAGAGAGACAGGAAACAGACAGACATGGACCTGCACAGTGACAGGAAATGGACAGAGACAGGAAACGGACAGACGTGGACCTGCAGAGAGACAGGAAACAGACAGACGTTGACCTGCAGAGAGACAGGAAACAGACAGACGTTGACCTGCAGAGAGACAGGAAACAGACAGACGTGGACCTGCAGAGAGACAGGAAACGGACAGACGTGGACCTGCAGAGAGACAGGAAACGGACAGACGTGGACCTGCGGAGAGACAGGAAACGGACAGAGACAGGAAACGGACAGACGTGGTCCTGCAGACAGGAAACGGACAGACGTGGACCTGCAGAGAGACAGGAAACGGACAGAGACAGGAAACGGACAGACGTGGACCTGTTGTGTGTCACACAGCTGGGAGCAGAAACTGTTTCCCCGTCGGTGAGTTCGATAAAACTCTGACATCTGAGATCGGAGACGTCCGCCGAACTGAAACCTGCTCTCCGATAAAAGAGATTCAGAAGGTTAAAGCCGTGAAGACGGAGGCCACGAAGCCATCAGAATCTTAAAACCAATCCTGAAGCATGCTGGGAGTCGGCGGTGAGAGCAGCAGCTGTCCTGAGGGAGGAAGGCGATTTAAAAACGGTGATGAAGACGATGGATCTTTGAAGCTTCTTCGTCGGGGGTCTGTGTGTGTTTGTACTTGTACGTCTATCTTTGTGAGGACCTTGTTTGAGGGTTCGGGTTAGACTGTGGCCGGTTAAGGTGTCAGTATACTTCATCAGAACTGCTGGTCAGATGGTCGAATAGCCTCGCTCAGTGATTGGTCGGCTGTGTGGAGGTGAGAAAGTGGGCGGAGGCTCGGCCCTCGGGTTCGGTGTCTTGCCCAAGGACACTTCGAGAAGCCCTTCTGATTGGTGGACGAGCCGCTCTACCACTAAGCCACAGCGGCCCCAACGGGCAGCCGCTTCCTGCACTCTGCCGACAGACTGAGTACAGTTAGCCGATAATTAGCCCGATCAGCCCCGGCAGTAATCAATACAAACGCACTTTATTAGGTTTTAAGCCATCAGTCAAACCAATAACTATCAGACGAGCTTGTCGTCCTTTAGCAGTTACCTAGTGACAAAACGTTAAATATCGGCGGTTCGGTGTGAATTAAACTCGAGCTCCCGGGGAAAATATTACGCCGAACTCCCTTTAAGAAATATGGCAGATTAACAAAAAGACGCGCGCTGAATTAAACACGGACTCGTGACACTGTTAATTCGGCGGCGACGGTTTGAGGAGTTTTTGCGGCCGTTACCAAAGTAACTACCCGGGTTGCTGCTTCCTGTTCGCTGCTGCAGGGACGCAGCAGGCCGGCGGGAACAAACAGCGAGGTTTCTTTTCTTTATTTCTGTGATTTCAACGCGGATTTGTTGTTCGGCGTCCGTTAGCATCATCGGGGGGAACTGCGGAGCGACAACAGTGAGTTTACTGCGTCCTTTCGGACCTTAAGAGACGCGGGACGCGTGCACGGCAACAGCACTGAGAGACTGTGGCCTCCATATTTAAACCGCGTCGCGTCCACCGTCACGCGTCGACGTTCACGACAGATAGAAACACTTTTCATCGAGGTCGAACAAAACGTTACTAATGTAGTTCTGAATCAGCCTGACCCGGCCCCGGCCCCGACCCCGACCCCGACCCCGGCCCCGGCCCCGACCCCGACCTGGCTGGGGCGTTATACCAGTGAGGGGCCTCACAAGTATAGAAGTACAAACGTGTGTGTGTGTGTGTGTTGATGAGGAAGAATATAATTGGTTGCTGACTCAGCTGCTTACAGTCAGCAAACACTTGTGTTTGTTCATCTCCACGCACACACACACACACACACACACACACACACACACACACTGTCTGTCAGCCTGCTGACTCACACAGGGATTATACGTGTGTGTGTGTGTGTGTGTGTGTGTGTGTTGGCACTCAGCTGACTGTACATGTCGACCTGCATGAAGTGTAATCGGCTCTGTGAGAGTTTAAATGTGCAGAGAGATCAGAGCGGTCACACGAACAGCTGATTAAAGGGCATCTTAGCTTTTTAGTAAATGGGCTTCTTCAGAGTGAGATGCTCAGATGGATATCGGTCTCGTATCTGTGCGTAGGGAGTCTTTATGCTAAGCTAGGCCAGAAAACAGCTAGCCTGGCTCTGTCCAAAGTTCGAGAATACACCTACCAGCGCCGCTAAAGCTCCTCATTAACGTGCTGCATCTTCTTCACCCCCCCATTACATTTATTTAGCTTTTATCCAAAGCGACTTACAGTCTTCGGTCTGAACAGGTGAGTCTTCGGTCTGAACAGGTGAGTCTTCGGTCTGAACAGGTGTAGTGTTGAAGGCCAGCCGGGCTGCTGCGTTCTGGATCAGCTGCAGAGGTCGGACGGCACATGCAGGCGGACCAGCCAGGAGCGAGTTGCAGTAGTCTGGGCGCGAGATGACCAGAGCCTGGACCAGAACCCGCGCCGCCTCCTGGGTGAGGACCAGACGCGTCCTCCTGATGTTGCGGAGGATGAAGCTGCAGGAGCGGGTCGTCCAGCGTCACATCCGGGTTCCTCGCAGCCCGAGCCGGGGACGCCGCGGCGTTGGACGGGAGACGGAAGAGCAGCTCGGTCTTGTCGAGGTTGAGCTTCAGGTGTTGAGCAGACGTCCACTGAGCGATGTCAGCCGGTCACGCAGAGATTCGTGCTGCCACCGGGGAAAAGACAGAATTAGCTGGGTGTCGTCTGCAAAGCTGTGGTAGGAAAAGCCATGTGAGTGAAAAAGTGATTTTGGTGTGAAGAGAAAAGAGGGGGACCCAGAACAGAACCCTGAGGGACCCCAGGGTCCGGTCGCATTTTGCAGAATGTGAGCCAGCATGCGTTTCTGGCTGTTCTGACCCACAATCCTCTGCGCAACGGAAGAAACGTCACATCGAGTGAGCCGCCGAGAGAGCGCAGACGGATGACAGCACGATTACAACAAAGGGATCTAAAGCCAGGGGTGCACGGTGGCAGAGCGGCTAGAGCTCCTGCCTCCCAATAAGGAGATCGTGGGTTCGATTCCTGGACCAGACCAACATCACACAATCTCTCTGGGTGGAGTCTGCATGTCCTCCCCGTGTTACCGTGGGTTCTCTCCGGGTTCTCCGGCTTCCTCCCACCGTCCAAAGACATGCATGTGTAGGTTAATTGATAACTCTAAATTGCCCGTATTGAATGAATGTGTGAGTGAATGGTTGTCTGTCCTTGTCTGTGTCTGTGTTCGCCCTGCGACGAGTTGGCCACTGTCCAGGGTGTGCCCTGCCTAAGGCCCAAAGTCACTGGGATAGGCTCCAGTCACCCGCGACCCCCTAACGGGGACCAAGCGGTAGAAAATGGATGGATGGATGGATCTAAAGCCTCTGTTTTATATTTCACAACTATTCTCAGTCGTGCCGACACTGTTAGGGTGCTGAGCGGCTCCACTTCATTTCACACATGCTTTATTTACAGTGTGACTCTACCTTTTAGGACTGCAATGATGTGAATTTCGATTTGTTTAGTTTTTTATTTAACAGGGACGATGCAATTTTTTCATAGTTCCTATACAGAGCTTGAAACTGATGGTCTTCCCAGCGAGTTTATAGCTGTTAGGCCTAACAGCTTTCAGTATCATAAACCACAATACACTACAGATATGGAAATACAATAAAATACACATGCAACACACCTCGGTATTCAGAGAACAACTAGCTACACATGGGTTTGCTTTTAGCCAGATTTTAAATCGGGAATGAATTTGATTTCAGATCCAGGGCTGAGAGCCGTTTATCTGATTCTACACGGTCACATATCATAACGTTCTGCAAAAATGTATACGGTTACCCAACAGAAGTGTGTTACACAATGAATAAAATGAGGTTGAACGTGAGGCAGCTTCGCGTGCAGACAGAATTAAACACGATCATGTATGTTTTCGTTTATTTTAATGTAATTTGGCAATAAAAGTCAGTCAGTGGTAGAAATTCACTTCCACCTGCCTCAAAGCCTGAGAGGCAGAATTCAGGGCGGTGCGTCTCCGCGTGAAAATACATTCAGCAACAGAAAACCGTCAGCCAGCGACAGGGAGCCGAGTGGGAACCCCAACCCGGTCCAGCAGAAGGTAATAACAGGAAGAGGACTGGTTTGAGTGAACAAAATAATCAGTAACCAATAACAACAACAACAGGACACAACTATGAGAGAACTGACAGAGAAGTGCATGTGTAACCTAACCGCCGTTACTCTGTACGTGCAGCATTATATTAACAGCAGCAGAGCTCTCCCGGTCCACCTCGGCGGTTGCCGTGTTGTTGTATCTCCATGGTAACGGGTAATGCTCCGAACCGCGTGCTTTTTTGTTTTTACGTCAAGTGTCGCGCTCCGGCACTGCGACGGGTGTGTGAGCGAGAAGGAGCGTGCATACTGCGTGCGACCGCACGTGCTCCAGCTCACCTCTGTGCTCCGATTGGTTCCTGCCCGTCCAGGGAGGGTGATGATGTCACAGGTGAGCTGAGATCAGAACCTGTCGTCACCTGGATGAGTCAGAGCAACCGCTCTCTGTTCTTCTGTCTCTGTCTGCTGAGAGGTCAAAGGTCAGAGAGGGCTTTGATGTGACACAGGCACGCACACACGCACACACACACACACACACGCACACACACACACACACACACACGCACACACGCACACACACACACGCACACACACGCACACACACACACACACACACACGCACACACACACACACACACGCACACACGCACACACACACACACACACACACACACACACACACACGCGCACACACGCACACGCACACACACGCACACACGCACACACACACACACGCACACACACACACACGCACACACACACAGGCACGCACACACACACACAGGCACGCACACACACACACACACAGGCACAGCACACACACACCACCCTTGATAAATAAAGACAAACAAAGAGACCGGCAGAAGAGGAATAATTCTCCGGAGCAGAAAAAGGAAGCGATCCGGTTCAGACCTCACCTGTTCGCTCAGAGCAACTTCATTAGTACCTGACAGGTTTCAACAGCAGGGCGGTTCAAAGTGCTTTACAGTAGACAAAAAAGCATTAAGACTAAATATAAAAGAAACACAAGGCAATATATAAATACACATTAAAATAGGATAAGAAAATAAAAAACCGCTGCTCCTCCCGGTCTGTTTGTCTGTCTGTAGAAAGTCGATGTGAACATGAACTTTTCTTTGGTCCAAACCAGTTGAACAGGTGTGAAAGCAGTTTAGGTCTAGTTCAGCATAGACCAGGTCCAGACTGAGACAGACCAAGTCCAGAGTGGGTCTGGGTCGGTATGTGGTCTGAGGGAGTCTGTGAAGAAGAGAGTCTGAGGAGGAAACGGTCTGAGCTGTTTATGAAGGTTCAGGTCGGACAGACTGAGTCACCAAACAGAGACTCATTAAAGCTGCACACTGTTTATACAGCAGAGTGTGTGTGTGTGTGGGTGTGTGTGTGGGTGTGTGTGAGACACACTGAGCGTGAGCAGAAACTGTTGAGCTGTGATCCAGAAGTTCCAGAAGTAAGAAAACCTCGTTCAGAATCACTGTGGTTGTATCTGAAGTCGCTCTTTGTTTCCTAAATGTTTCACTTTATTTCCTGTCCTCCATTTTGTTTGAGCGCCTGAACTCGTCTGCTCGGCACGGAGACGTGGAGTCTGCAGCGCCGTGAGGCCGGACTGACACACAGCGGGGCTCTGCGCTAATGCCAACATCAACATGCTAACATGCTGATGTTTAGCAGCTATAATGTTCACCGTCTTAGTTTAGCGTGTTAGCATGCTAACATTAGCTAGTTAGCAGTAAACACAGAGTGCAGCTGAGGCTGATGGGAGCGCCGTCAGCTCTGCAGGTGTTTGGTCACAAGTGACCTGAAATGTCAAAAACCAAAACGCAGAGTGTGTGTGTGTGTGTCTGTGAGTGTGTGTGTGTGTGTGAGTGTGAGTGTGTGTGTGTGAGTGTGTTTGTGTGTGTGAGTGTGTTTGTGTGTGTGTGTGTGTGTTGTGTGTGTGTGTGTGTTTGTGTGTGAGTGTGTTTGTGTGTGTGTGAGTGTGTTTGTGTGTGTGTGAGTGTGTTTGTGAGTGTGTGTGTGTGTGTGTGTGTGTGTGTGTGTGTGTGTGTTTGTACAGTGGGTGGAGTGCATGTTTTTTCTGGTTGTGTTTTCATTAGTTTCATTGTGTGTTTGTGTGTATATGCGTTAACCTGCTAACGTGTGTGTGTGTGTGTGTGTGTGTGTGTGTGTGTCTGCAGGTGTGTCGCCGTCCTGTTGAATCCTCGGAAGAACAAACAGCATCACATCTTCAACAGCTCCAGGTAAAACTTCAGCCAATCGGCTCTCACTTCCTGTCCCATCAACCAAAACTAACAAAACTCTTTCATCTTTGTTACTTTGTTTTGAAAAGTTGTGTAAATAAAGTTTTTATTATTATGATCTCCACTAAACTCTGTGAGGAAAATGTCACACGCATGAGCGCATAAACCCATTTAACGTCTACATTCTAAATATTTTTATTCATAATTTAACACATTTTTAGAGGAAAAGTCCCAAACAACTACAACTCCCATGAGTCATAGCAACAGAAGCGCTGTTAAAACCTCCTGCAACGTGGCAACCAGGTGGAGGTGAAGTGTTGAGCCTGAAGTATCAGTCCTGTTGCCATGGTTACCTGCAGATTAAGAGATAAGACCTGAGCACGTGTGATAACGGACATCTGTCAGCCAATCAGAAGACGTTTCCGTGGCAGCGATATATAAAACACAATAAAGTTATTTTTCTGTTTTTTTTTTAGGAAGGCGATCACCACGTTGGCGTTTTCTCCAGATGGGAAATATGTTGTCACAGGAGAGGTGAGTCTCGGTGATGGGTTACTGCTGTACGACGGGTGAATGTGGCTAATGCCTGCGTGGATATGACTGGATCTGAGCATGCTCAGTATCGGATCGCGTCAGAATCACCACCGAGAAAATATCTGTCGCCTTTCGTTAAATTAAAAGCACTGTTTGTAATTTTGTTATTTCTAATTTTGGCTTGTGACCCTTTGTAGCAATTCAGTGCCCGCTCACAACTGGAGCTGCAGCTAATGATTATTCTCATTATTGACTACTCAGAGTCCAAAGTGACGTCCTCAGATGTCTCGTTGTGTCCGACCAACGGTCCAGAGAGACTCAGTTCACTGAGATATGAAACGGAGAAAATGTGACACTGGAGACAATGATGTCGTTTTGCTTAGAAAAATGCCTGAAACACAACCCCGGCAACAACAAGTTGTGTGCAGATTGTTTCATTTTGATAGTTGTTAGAGGTCGAAAAGAAGACGAGAAAACTGGAAGAAAGTCAGAAGAACAAAACATGTTGCAGAAACATGTTTTGTTCTTCTGTCTTTGTTAATCATCTCTCAACCCCTCAGATTGGTGTTGTAACCCCTGAGAGGCAGCGTGAGGACGTCGCTGCCAGCTGCTCAGTTTGTCCGTTATGTTATTAACTATTAGACAGATTTGAAATCTAACGTGGATGTTCGTGGCACTCAGAGGATGAACCCTAACGGTTTCAGTGACTCCCGTCGTTTCCTCGAGCACTTCAATCGGGACAAAGGTTCCTCTTCTTCATCTGTTTTTTATCATAGTATCATCAGCATACAAATATACATTATGATTTGGAGTGACAAAGATAATAATGTTAATGTACATGGTGAATAAAAGAGGACCAAGAATAGACCCTTGTGGGACTCCTACACAACCTCGAGCACTTGATTTAGAGCCATTGGAAACTAATACTGAATCACTAACTAATGGAAACTACTGGAATGTGTGTGTGTGTGTGTGTATATATATATATATATATATATATATATATATATATAATGTTTAGATTTATTTAATTTTACAGTCGTGTGCTATAATTCTTTTGGCTAACTTTTTTGTGTAGTTTGTGATCGTTCTGTGTTTATGAGTTAATAACACATAATAATATTGTTTGGGGGGAAAAAGGACTTAAAAAATGAATAAATGAAAATATAAACTTTAAATAAAGGAACGTTTCAGAAAAAGAAAAGGGAGGAGAGCGATCTGGAGGATGTGTGCAGAGCGGTTGTGGTGTGACAGAAGGTCCTCTCAGCGTGATGTGAACTCAATCTGCTGCTGTCAGCTGTGAAACTGATCTCTGATCAGTTCACTGTGCTGTTGTTGTTACTGAGGACACGAAATGACTGAACCTGCAGACACTGTCCTCAAAAACTGTGGTGTAAAAACGCTGAAATAGCAGAGCTCCCGTCCTCAAACGGCTTTCAACATGTACAAAATAAATACCCAGAAAATAAACACAACTCAAAACTACATTCAGTGATAAAATTTTTAAACACGATCATGTATGTTTTCATTTATTTTAATGTAATTTGGCAATAAAAGTCAGTCAGTGGTAGAAATTCACTTCCACCTGCCTCAAAGCCTGAGAGGCAGAATTCAGGGCGGTAAGTCCCACAGGCTTCACAGTGTTTGTTGAGGTGAGACCTGATTGAACCTGGGATCATAATAATGGATCGGATCAGTTTATTCATTCAGTAAAACCGACCTGTTTAACCTTTTAATTAGATTGTTTTATGTCGTTATTGTCTTATAGTGTTTTTATTATTTCATATATCTTTTATCATTTTTATTAACTTTTTATTTACACGTCGATTTTGGTCTCCAGTTGTTGAAGTGTTTATATTTATCAGCGTGTCCGTCACCTGTAAAGGATCGGACAGTTCTACGCAGAATTAGAGCTGCAACTTACGATTATTTCCATTATTGATTATGCTGCCGATTTAGTTTTCCGATTAATTGAGTAATCGTTTAGTCTATAAAATGTCAAAACAAAAAGCTCCAGCAGAAATATCGCTGAACAAAAACCGTATAATTTCACGTCTGCCTGATATCAGTGGAATGAACAGACTGTAATATTCCTCCTTCCCCCCTCAGAGCGGTCACATGCCGGCGGTCCGAGTCTGGGAGGTGTCGGAGCGTCTGCAGGTCGCCGAGCTGCAGGAACATAAATACGGAGTCGCCTGCGTGGCGTTTTCTCCCAACGGAAAATACATCGTCAGCGTGGGCTACCAGCACGACATGATGGTCAACGTCTGGAACTGGAAGGTAAATGAAGACATTCTGCACGATGAGTGCTTTTACTTTGGTACTTTAAGTATATTCTGATGCGAATACTTTTGTACTTTCACTTAAGTGAATCTCGAATGCAGGAAAAACCTCCCAGGAAGGGGAGCGATTATGGCGTTTCAAGTGTTGGAAAGCTTTTAATGTGAAACATCTGCAGGAAGTGTTGAGTTTTATTGACAGCCAAGCAGAACCAGCTGGAGTCCGTCGCTGAATAAAAGCAGCATGTAAATGTAGAGGCCCGGAAACACTGCGGGACGTTTTTATTTTAACTCCATTCAAACGTTCAGACGACGTCCAGTGAGAGTCCAAGGCTCTGATCACATGACCTCTGACGATGTGGTGCGTTTCGGGGTCGTCTGACTTTACAGCAGCGACTGGAGCCATTTTAAAGGAGCTTTCAGCTGTTTTAGCAAATCAACGACAAACCCTGCTGACGAGCGCTGCATTTCAGAACCAGCAGGCTGCTGCGTCCGTGGACTGATTCGTGTTGATGTGTCAGCTTCTTTTAGATTTAGTTTAGTCCTGAAATCGAAAGTCCACGTTAGTTTGAGTCATATTTGGTCGACCGCGTCTTCTTCACACTTACAGCAGACTGCCTCCAGGTCCGAATCCACCCGACTGATCCAACAAACTGATCTGTTTCGGTTGTTTTGTTTATCAGAAAAACATCGTGGTCGCAGCCAATAAGGTGTCCAGTAAGGTGACGGCCGTCTCCTTCTCAGACGACAGCTCGTACTTTGTTACTGCCGGCAACCGCCACGTCAAGTTCTGGTACCTGGACCACGCCAAGACCTCCAAGGTTCTCATGTCAATCACATGTCAATCACCTGTTAATAAATACATTGTGTATAATTGTTGTATTTATTGATATTTATTGATCTCTGCGTCCAGGTGAACGCCACCGTCCCTCTGCTGGGGCGTTCAGGGCTGCTGGGAGAGCTCAGGAATAATTTCTTCAGTGACGTGGCGTGCGGGCGCGGTCGGCAGGCCTCCTCCACTTTCTGCATCACTTCCTCCGGTCTGCTGTGTGAGTTCAACGACCGGCGGCTCCTCGACAAGTGGGTCGAGCTGCGGGTGAGTCCGAGCGCTCGTTTCAGGAAGTTAGAAACGCCACCAGAACGTCTCCGCGACGTTTCCATGACGACTCTGAATGCTCAGATGGATCTCAGCACCTACTGGCCAGATTTACTGTCAGCATTTGTGTTCCTCAGAGGATGAAGCGTAATCACTTTAGTGACCCTCTGACCCCCCCACCCCCCGCTGCAGCGACGTACAGGTGTACTCCAGTACGCTGTGACATCACTGTTGGGCGTGGTTACAGGTGTTTGAGAAACAGAGCAATGAAACTCTGCTGTTCACACTGTTGTTAACTTGCTGTTGAAATGGTTTGAATATTTCACTGTGTGTGTGTCTTTAATGTGAAGTTCCTGTGCTTCCTCCTCTGCTGCCTGCGCAGAGAGTCGACTCTGCCCCCGTAAGTCGTCGTCGCACCTGGACTCAGTCAGTTCAACCCGTGACGCCTCAAAAGCATTTACTCCCGATGAGGACAAGGGATACTGGTTTTTCCAAAACTTTTCAAACGAACTGTAACAGGAAACACGTCACAGGTGTGGTACAAAGTTTCCATTCTGAAAACAAACAAGTTGAAGAACATGAATCTGATCCTGATCTGAATAATCTGAATCTTTATCCTCACTGGCTGAACTGACTGACTCAGACACGCCCACTTCCTTCCTCTCACTCCATTGGTCAGTTTCACAGTACGCTGCAGTCATTCATAACCACCTGATTGGCTGAGTGACGTATCACCCAGTTCACCCTCCACGCTCTGATTCACCAAAGACCCTGAACACAGCATCGGTCACCTCCACCAACATCCAGCATCCAGCATCGATACCCGATACCGATACTGCAGTATCAGTCCTGCAGTACCGGTACTGCAGTATCAGTCCTGCAGTATTAGTCCTGCAGTATCAGTCCTGCAGTATTAGTCCTGCAGTATCAGTCCTGCAGTATCAGTCCTGCAGTACCGGTACCGCAGTATCGGTCCTGCAGTATCAGTCCTGCAGTACCGATACCGCAGTATCAGTCCTGCAGTATCAGTACTGCAGTATCGGTCCTGCAGTATCAGTCCTGCAGTATCAGTCCTGCAGTATCAGTCCTGCAGTATCGGTCCTGCAGTATCGTACCGCAGTATCGGTCCTGCAGTATCAGTCCTGCAGTATCGGTCCTGCAGTACCGGTACCGCAGTATCAGTCCTGCAGTATCAGTCCTGCAGTACCGGTACCGCAGTATCGGTCCTGCAGTATCAGTCCTGCAGTATCAGTCCTGCAGTACCGATACCGCAGTATCGGTCCTGCAGTATCAGTACTGCAGTATCGGTCCTGCAGTATCGGTCCCGCAGTATCGGTCCTGCAGTATCATTCCTGCAGTATCAGTCCTGCAGTATCAGTCCTGCAGTATCGGTACCGCAGTATCAGTCCTGCAGTATCAGTCCTGCAGTATCAGTCCTGCAGTATCAGTACTGCAGTATCAGTCCTGCAGTATCAGTCCTGCAGTACCGGTACCGCAGTATCGGTCCTGCAGTATCAGTCCTGCAGTATCGGTCCTGCAGTATCGGTCCTGCAGTACCGGTACCGCAGTATCAGTACTGCAGTATCGGTCCTGCAGTACCGGTACCGCAGTATCGGTCCTGCAGTATCAGTCCTGCAGTATCAGTCCTGCAGTACCGGTACCGCAGTATCGGTCCTGCAGTATCAGTCCTGCAGTATCGGTCCTGCAGTACCGGTACCGCAGTATCAGTACTGCAGTATCGGTCCTGCAGTACCGGTACCGCAGTATCGGTCCTGCAGTATCGGTCCTGCAGTATCAGTCCTGCAGTATTAGTCCTGCAGTATCAGTCCTGCAGTATCAGTCCTGCAGTACCGGTACCGCAGTATCGGTCCTGCAGTATCAGTCCTGCAGTATCAGTCCTGCAGTACCGGTACCGCAGTATCGGTCCTGCAGTATCAGTCCTGCAGTACCGGTACCGCAGTATCGGTCCTGCAGTATCAGTCCTGCAGTATCAGTACGAGTGGTGCTACAGTCCTGACGCAGCAGCAGCTCAGTAACACAGCCGTCTTTGTCTGAATCTTCACCCACACACACATTCTCTCACTTCATTTCCATCTTCGGCCTTTATTTCAGTCTGACAGGCACAAAAACACAAAGAACAGAAACACGTCGTCACAACCTCCAGGCTGTTTAAATTTAAATTATTTCAACAAAGATTTGGTGCATCACGATGTCTCACCTTCTGCCAATGATTATTAACTTTGTTACACTCTACAAATGTGGAGCTGATGACGCTGCTAGCTTAGCTCCATCAGAAGAAAAACATCTTCAAGCATCTTGTTTGTTAAACAGGTGTAGACATAGAAAGATTGATAGACTCGTATCAGTATCAGATAGGTTCAGGACATTTTTAGCCTAGCTTAGCACAAACACTGGAGGCAGGGGCAACCGCTAGCCAGTGTAGCCACAAAACAGTTACAGCATGTTAGGTTTTTAGTTCATGTTATGGCAGTTTAGAAACACCTAGGGGATCCGATGTAATGGTATGTGTTTCAGCTACAGTGTTACACCAGGTTTAGCCTAGCTTAGCAGAAAGACTAGCTAGTTGGATTAGCCACAACACAAGCAATGATATGGGTTTATACCTCGTCATTGTCATGGTAGCTATGAATAGTTAGCATATCCAGCATAATGCTAACTTGAAAAAAAATCTTAACTCAAGGTCAACTTACTAGCATTTTCTGGCGCGGAGGAGCATTTATTTCTTTTAATTGAAAGCTCCAGAAAAAGCTAGGAACTACTGTTTACAAGGTCAAGAATGAAATAGGCTAGTCGATTCTATTTTGATGTTAAAGGAAGCTAAAACCAGCTAGCATATTTTATGCTATTTGTGTTTAGCCTAGCTTAGCTGAAAGACTGGAAGCAAGGGGAAACTGCTAGCAAGGAACAGCAATGTGTAGTATGTGTAAGAAAACATATTGTTAGATCCAAACCTGCCAACATTTAGGTTTCAAAATACGGGACAACGCGTCCCTGCCCTGACATTTTGGCAACAGCTAAAGTTAGCTGGCCCGGACACGCCCCTTGGATCGGGTTGTGGGTTGCCAGGTTCAGCTGGGGTCAGAGGTCACACTTAGACAGATGTCTCGATCCGAGCCTCAGGTCATGTGATTTATGATCATGTGATTTATTTATCACACACACCGTCCTGCCGCCCCAAACGCTCACTACAGCACCGCATGTGGATTCATCCGCCGCTGGAAATAGTCCCCAACAGATGCTCTGTTTCCTGCTGTAGAAATGTCTCTAATTGGACCTCCCAAACTTTACAGGGTCAGAAACACATCTTCATTTTCACGGTGTCCTCACTGCTCGGCAAGATGAAGTGAACATCCTGATGGTTTGACTCTGGCTCACCTGTCTGTCTGTCTGTGTGTCCTCAGACGTCTCAGGCCACCTGTCTGTCCGTCACAGACGAGTTGATCTTCTGTGGTTGCTCTGACGGGACGGTTAGGGCCTTCAGCCCCGTCAACCTGCACTTCCTGTGCACTCTGCCCCGCCCACACAGTCTGGGAGCTGACATCTCCAGCATGGTGGACGCCAGGTAACACACACACACGCACCTGACAGGTAACACACACACACCTGACAGGTAACACACACACACCTGACAGGTAACATACACACGCACGCACCTGACAGGTAACACACACACCTGACAGGTAACACACACCTGACAGGTAACACACGCACCTGACAGGTAACATACACACACACGCACCTGACAGGTAACACACACGCACACACCTGACAGGTAACACACACACGCACCTGACAGGTAACACACACGCACACACCTGACAGGTAACACACACACGCACCTGACAGGTAACACACACACACCTGACAGATAACACACACACCTGACAGGTAACACACACACACACACACACACCTGACAGGTAACACACACACCTGACAGGTAACATACACACGCACCTGACAGGTAACATACACACGCACCTGACAGGTAACACACACACGCACCTGACAGGTAACACACACACACGCACCTGACAGGTAACACACACGCACCTGACAGGTAACACACACACACACACCTGACAGGTAACATACACACACGCACCTGACAGGTAACACACACCTGACAGGTAACACACACACACACACACCTGACAGATAACATACACACACACACACCTGACAGGTAACATACACACACACACACCTGACAGGTAACATACACACACGCACCTGACAGGTAACACACACAAACACACATTTAGCCCAACTGTGTATTTATACTGTATATAAACAACAACGTACAGTGTGTATACTGAGGTCAAACTGTGAACTGTGTGTATCAGGTTACAATAGTGCAGGAATAAATATTTACACATATATATATATATATATATATATATGTGTGTATATATATATATATATATATATATATATATATATATATATATATATATATATATATATATATATTGCAGAACAGAGGTTACCATGGAAACCACAGAAACATCAGCGTGAGAACGTCTCTGTGTGTCCCACAATCCTTCAGGAGCTCATCATGTTAAAACTCTCTCTTCCTCCTCCTCCTCCTCCTCCTCAGTCAGCTGTTCTCCTGCAGGTCGGAGGCTCGTTACCCGGATACGGTGGCGGTGACCTACGACCCCACCAACCGCTGGCTGTCCTGCGTCTACAACGACCACAGTGTTTACGTGTGGGACGTCCGAGACCTCCGTGACCCCCGCAGGGCGGGAAAACTCTACTCCGCCCTCTACCACTCCTCCTGTGTGTGGAGCCTGGAGGTCAGTGTGTATAGATCTGACTCCGCCCACTCCTCCCCGAGTGGGCGGAGTCAGGGAGCTGAAACGTAAAGACGCAGTAACGCGATCTGAGGTTTGACTGGCCTGATCGTATTCGAAGGAACTGTTCGTGTAATCCTCTTCCTCTCTTTCTCTCTGAGAGTTACGCGTTCGCATCGACGCCGCTCCCTCGTCTGTACGCTAAATATGAAGCTACAGCCGGCAGCCGCTTAGCTTAGCACAAAGACTGGAAGCGGGTGGAAACGGCTAGCCTGGAGTCCACGCTGGGTGCCTGGCAAATCTCTGGTGTCGACTCCAGGAAGTCACTCGCTGCCAAAACATAACCCTCATGAAACAAACGGGATACAACATGTTGACCAGTGAGCTTTTGCTCTTAAACAAGTTAGTTGCTAAGCTGCGATTGGACAGTCGCTGTTCAGTGGGAGGGGTTTAGTGAATGTGTACTGTCTCCAGCAAGTCTCTCGGCTACAGGTGAGCACCTCCTTTGTGTCTCCTGCAGGTGTACCCAGAGGGGGGAGGAGGAGGACACAGGGGAGGAGGCGGGGTGCATCTCCCCCCCGGGTCGTTCCTGTCCTGCTCCTCGGACAACACCATCCGACTGTGGAACATCGACGGCCACAACGTCCCGAACAGGAACATCCTGAGCCACGTACGAGGACACACACCTGTACATCTGTCTTTACAGTACACACACCTACACCTGTACACCTACACCTGTACACCTACACCTGTACACCTCAGCTACACCTACACCTGTACACCTACACCTGTACAGCTACACCTGTACACCAACACCTGTACACCTCAGCTACACCTACACCTGTACACCTACACCTGTACAGCTACACCTGTACACCTCAGCTACACCTACACCTGTACACCTACACCTGTACAGCTACACCTGTACACCTACACCTGTACACCTACACCTGTACACCTCAGCTACACCTACACCTGTACACCTACACCTGTACACCTACACCTGGCACCCTCCTCACCTCACCGCCCTCTGACCCCACAGGACCTACAGAAGGTTATTTACGTGGACGACAACATAACCAGCCTGCTGGACACAGAGACCGTCACCGGTGGCAACGCCGAGAAGGCGGGGTCATCGGGCTCAGAGGGGCAGCAGACCGACCAGAGCAGAGCGGGCATTAGGACCCTGAGAGTCAGTCCTGATGGACAGCACCTGGCCTCTGGAGACCGCATGGGAGTCCTCAGGTGGGGGGGCGGGGTTAATCCCAAGTTTGAGTCCCGACAGGCAGAAGACAATGCTGTCTAATACTGTGTGTGTGTGTGTGTGTGTGTGTGTGTGTGTGTGTGTGTGTGCGTTGTAGGATCCATGATCTGGACAGTATGGAGGAGATTATGAACGTTCAGGCTCATGACTCGGAGATCCTCTGCCTCGAGTTCTCCAAACCAGATACTGGTGAGAAACTACTGTTACATATAAAACACACACATATATATATATATATATATATACACACATATATATATATATATATATATATATATATATATATATATATATATATATATATATATATGTGTGTATATATATATATATATGTGTGTATATATATATATATATATATATACACACACATATATATATATATATATATATATATATATATATATATATATATATATATATATATATATATAAAACACAGTATAACCTGACTGGGTTTGGAAGAGTCTGAACAGCGAGTAATGCCTGCAGGTCAGAACGGTGGGAATCTTTCCCACACTGCCTTCCCTGTCACATGACCTGACCTCTGTGGTTTGGTTGTGGCTTTTGTGACATCGCATGTGACTCAGCCAATAGGAGATCAGACTGCAGCTTCCAGCCGATCAGTCGGCCTGATTTAAAAAGAGCCGTTGTGATCAGCTGATTCACACATGAATCTGCTGTCTGCTGATTCCGATATTTCTTTAGACTTTATTTGATTGTGTTAAGGCAAAAACCTACAAATGTAATATAACATTCAGAAAATCCAACCCTGTTGTTTTTTTCAGCAATCAATGTATTTCCGTTCAGTAATTATCTCTATGTATAGTCGTTTTTATTGGTAGTGGTGGAGTCCGCCGTTCCCATCACCTGAATATCGGCATCACCTGTTCGCTCTCCTGCAGTCGTATCAGAGCTGGATTAGCTTACTGCTAATGCTAACACAACATTTCCTGCTGCTGCTTCACATTAAAATACTTCAGCGGGCTTTTATTGTGAAGCAGTCGCAGGAAGCGCAGTGTGTTTATTATCGCTGAGTTAGCGCTGACGTCTACAAAACAAAGCAGCGACTGAGTCGATGTCGGAAAACGACGTGAAGTCAGAGTCTGTAATTATTATTCACCCTGCGTTTGTTTGGCTGCGCTGGAAACTGAAGTAGCCGCTCAACCGGCGTTTACCGTCGTATTAAACCGCAACTACTGTCGCCACGGTAACCGCAGGTGTCACCAATTCAACCAGGGCCGAAAGCTGAAGGATTTTAACTGTAACGGAGTGAGTGCAAAGAGCAGAGGTCTAATCAAGCAGAATTATTTTTGCAAACGTTCAAACGGAGTCTCTGGTTTGACTGGACCTCCACACACACACACCGTCGTGTTTCCAGCACTTTCAGGGACATTACATTGACCTGGAGACTTACCCGAACCTCAAGCACTTTTTCCCCAGTTGGACGAGCCGTCCCCAATTAGCTGGTCTTTAGTCTGAAATGTGTCCCCGAAGGGGTAATCGTAAAACCTGCAGAGTCCACAGTTCTGTCGACCAGGAAACAGCAACACACAGAGAGGAATGCTCGTAAACACACACACACACACACACACCTGTACACCTCAGCTACACCTGTACATCTGTCTTTACAGTACACACACCTGACAGGTAACACACACACACGCACCTGACAGGTAACACACACACACGCACCTGACAGGTAACACACACACACACCTGTACACCTCAGCTACACCTACACCTGTACACCTACACCTGTACACCAACACCTGTACATCTGTCTTTACAGTACACACACACACGCACCTGACAGGTAACACACACACACGCACCTGACAGGTAACACACACACACCTGACAGGTAACACACACACACACACATCACTTCCTGTAGTTTGTGAGAGAGAAGCAGCAGTCAGGACGAGTTGAACGTAAAGACGACGTGATCACGGAGAAACGTCTGTCTCCCCTCCACATGATGCGTGAATCCAACCTGTTTGTTCCACAACGCGATGGCGTCCGCTGGCAGTGAGACTGTATCAGAAGACAGAAAATCAGTTTCTATGGTGTCCTGCAGGGGTCAGAAGACAGAAAGCAATCACGTGGAAATCTGCTGAAGAATAAATGGTGTGTCTAGCGGCCCGTGTGCTTCACGAAGTAAAAGATTTTCAGCTTTTTCGCCGTCGCTATGGAAGAAGTAAACATGCATGTAGCACCAGTCTGCGGCCGTGCTTTTATTCTCAGTGCCAGAACCATGTGCTCGCACAGATTTCCACGCCAGACTTTACATGTTGAGCTCCGGCGCTCAGCTCAGGTCAAAAGACTTCCTTCGTCCCTCAGGGGACAATCCGAGGCGAGCGAGTCTGCGAACAGAAGCGCGCATCTAAAAATACAAATATAACAATGTCAGAGTGAGAACACGCACAGATTACTGCAGCGGACAGTCCAACAGCACGAAGGCCATTCTGTCTGTCCACGACGTAACCTGAGCCCGAACGCCGTCCTGTTAGTTTTACGTTCAGGCGATCTAAAGCTCAGTCGTCATGCAGGATCAGCGGCGAGCTGTGCGAGGGATCGTTGTGTAGCTGACGTCGGAGACACCTTTCAGTCCTCCTCGTCCTTTTGACAGACGGATGCAAACCGACCAAGTTAAAATACTTTCGATAAAAGAAGAATAAAACGTTGTCAGACTCTTAACGCTGCGTTCGCACCAAACGCAAAGCCAGTTTTCGCCTCGCGTTAGTCGCGCAAGTAACGTGAATACACAACCCGCGAATGTCCGCCCTCAATCTGGCTCCGTGCAGCGGCACGAGCCAGTCATTTAACTGCAATAAACGGATCAAAAGGAAATAACTACATCATGATGAATTCCTTCTCTCTTCGTTTCCTCTCTGTACGTCCGGGCAGCGTGGACGAAGAGACACTCGCTACAGTTCTAACACCTGACAGTGGAGGTCGGCGGAGCTCTGCTCCCGCCGGTAAGCGGCTCTGGATCAAAGCTCCGCCCCACACAGCGCCGCGACACGCTCACGTCTTTGCATTGACTTTGTATGAAATCACGCCGCGCCGACAGATTCACTTTGCTTTCTGTGTGAACCGTAAGAAACGAAATCATCAGGACGTTGTGGCTGTAATGAACTCTGCAGCCTGTAGGGGTCAGGTTTCATCTCTGTCTCTCTGCCTGTCTGTCTGTCTCTCTGTCTGTCTGTCTCTCTCTGTCTGTCTCTCTGCCTGTCTGTCTCTCTGTCTCTCTCTCTCTGTCTGTCTGTCTCTCTGCCTGTCTCTCTGTCTCTCAGGTCTCCAGTTATTAGCCACGGCCAGTCGGGACCGGCTGATCCACGTCCTGGATGCGGGCAGAGAGTACAGCCTGGTTCAGACTCTGGACGAACACTCGTCCTCCATCACTGCCGTCCGATTCGCTGGTCAGTGTCGGCGACCTCTGACCTCTGACCTCTGTCTGCTCTGCTCATGTTAAAGTTGTTGCCATAAACTCTGCTGCTGATGTTTCTCCCCTGACATCGCCTTCTTCTTCCTGTCTGTCAGCCAATGAGGGTAAGGTGAGGATGATCAGCTGTGGAGCCGATAAGAGCGTCTACTTCCGCACCGCTCAGCAGGTGAGAGCCACACCCGAGTGACGTCACACAGCAGCTCCGCCCTTTTCCTGTTCAGGTGTTTCAGTGTGGACAGAATCCGCCTGGAAACATTCAGCTCCGGTCTGTTTTTACTTTCTGCTTCTTCTCGGCTCAGAGGAGGAGAGGAGCCTTCATCAGCTTTCGTTACTTTAATCAGAAATGATTGATTTATGGTTACAGGTTGAGATCAGACTTGATTGATTCACAAGCCGTCCACATTAATCAATGATGCATCAATAATTACAACCCACTAATATTAGGTATTATTGTGAAATGGGCCGTTCTGCAGAATGCAGCTGATGAATATTTAATCATCAATCAAAGTTCACAGTTAGGAAAAGAGTTTGTTCGTGACTCTGTTGAAGTCACTTCGAGCTGCAGGAGTTTATTCTCTGCATGTTAATGTCAGCAAAATTAAATGGAACTGAAACATAAAGTGAACGAGTTCCCGTCCTGATCTCCGCCAGCTGTTTTCCTCATGTTCACACAGCAGCGAGTCCGGCTTTATTTGGATCGGTTTAAAACAGACCAGACTGACAACCTGCTTTCTTCTTCTGCTCTTCCTGCGGGCGCAGCTGGAGGAGGGGTTGGAGTTCACTCGGACTCATCACGTGGTGAGGAAGACGACTCTGTACGACATGGACATCGAACCAACCAGGAAGTACGCAGCGGTGGGCTGTCAGGACCGCAGCATCAGGTAACACACACACCTGTCTGAGAGTGAGTGTGTGTGTGTGTGTGTGTTGCAGCTAAAACAAACAGGCCGGATTATTACCCAGCAGGCAGCAGCAGGTGGATTAGGATTAACTGCCATGATGCTATCCTCTTCTTCTTCTTCTTCTCTTGTCGTTTCTTTGCCCCGGCCTCCTCTGATCTGACGGTCATCTGAAGAACAGCAGGAATAGTTTCCATATTCACATCATCTTCTTTAATAACTTCCATGTTTATTGATTGTTTTCCAGGTTTGATGATAATAATGTTTGGCAGCAGAACTCAAGTTTCAGATGTCCAGAGCAGCACATGAATGCACCGCACACACACACACACACACACACGGGACTCCCCTTGGTGTTTCAGCCTTACGTCCCGCGTCACAGTGTTGTGCTGTGTGCGTCTCGTCGTCTCGTAGCTAAAGTTTGCCTTAACGCGCAGACGGAACCTACAGGAGAGCTCACGCCTCCTTTTACCTTCACACACACAGGTTTTTGCTTCTTGTGCTGCCGCCGCGACCCGACTTCCCTGCAGGTTCAAAGGACTTTTAAGAGTGCAAAAAAATATTGACATTTAGCCTAAACTGTGTCCAACAACACAAATCTCCTCAGATGGGGGGGTGGGGGGGCTCACAAGGCCTGTAGTTTTTATACTTGACGTGCATCAACGTGCACTCAGAGCATCGAAGCCGCTACGTCCTGCAAAACCACGCCCATCCAGGTGAAGTCTTTAGGGAGTCCCATAGACACAGCTCAGTCATGTGTTCGCTCAGTCATGTGTTCACTCAGTCATGTGTTCACTCAGTCATGTGTTCACTCAGTCATTCGGCCCAGATATGAGGAGTTCATCTTTTATGGTGTGAATTTGTCATATGATGATGTGAAAGGAGCTACACGGTTTAATGACCGGCTGCTCTGTGTGGCGATGTGTGCTGCCACCTGCTGGTCGGAGTGGGAAGTTTGATACCTGTGAGCAGAGTCTGAGCGCGGATCCGCTGTGGCGGGAAGCTCTGGGAGACATGACAGCATTAAAGTAAAACGTGCACTGTCGTCCCACAATGCAATGCACAAGAAAATGGAGGCAGCGTTTCCCACGGGACTTTGAGAGACTGCGGTGGGTTGAGCTGTCGTCTCCACTGCGGCCTCTCTGCTCTGCCGTCAGTGTGTGTGTGTGTGTGTGTGTGTGTGCGACACACACACACACACACACACAACGTTAGAGATCTCTTCTGTTATTAAGAGAAGTGTTTTCGGGAAACTGCTCCGAAAAACAAAACGTCACACACAAACATTTCATACATCGAAACCCAAAAATAAATGAAGTGAATAAATTAATAAAGTTTTGAAGTTTTGACACATCAGAATCATTATGAACCAGACTGTTTTACTCATTTATCCCCCCCCCCCCCGCAGGATCTTTAACATCAGCAATGGTAAACAGAAGAAGTTGTATAAAGGCTCTCAGGGCGAGGATGGGACTCTCATTAAGGTAGGTCACGCCGTCCCTCCAAACTCAGTCTGCTGTTGCCATGGCGATGGTTTCCACGGACGATTCGTGAGCATTTAGCCGACAGGTGTCAACTGCCCCCTCTTCTGTCCTCCTCAGGTGCAGATTGACCCGTCGGGTCTCTACATCGCCACCTCCTGTTCGGATAAGAACATCAGTATATTTGACTTCTACTCTGGAGAGTGTGTGGCCGCCATGTTCGGGCACTCCGGTCAGTCGGCCGCCGTCGCGGTGTCGTCCGTTATTGTGTTTGACTGGTTGTGTGTTTGGATGAACACATGGAAGTGTGTAGCTATGGTTTTTGTTTTTATGTCTGAACTGTGAATGTGTGTGTGTGTGTGTGTGAGTAACGGATATGTGTGCCTGTCTCTCAGAGATAGTAACAGGTTTGAAGTTCAGCAGTGACTGCAGACATCTGATCACGGTCTCTGGAGACAGGTGCGTCTCACCTCACTCAGTCCACATATGCAGCAGATTTTAAGAACATTTTGTAAAAGTCAGCGCAACACAATGTCTTTCCATCGCACCATGAGGAGGACGTTGTCATGTGTTTCTCAGCGCTGTGTTTAGGTGGAACAGAGTTTCTTTGGTTTTTCATTGTAGAGATTCTAAAACATTTAGACTTCTTTCTATAACAGTACTAATGAAGCCTCCGTGTGTGTGTGTGTGTGTGTGTGCAGCTGTATCTTCGTGTGGCGTCTCAGTCCAGAGTTGACCATCAGGATGAGGCAGCGACTCGCTGACCTCCGACCTCCCAGCAGCACTCAGAACTCCCAAAATGCACCGCATCAAAAAGCGGCAAACCTCAGGTAAATGTCAGGCTTGTTTCACCGCTCCTGTTGATACCTTTGTAAACACAGACTATGATGAATTATATAAATTATATATGTGTGTGTATGTGTGTATATATAAAACTCCGTCCTTCGCCCTCCGCGGGGGGTCTCATCCTTCGAGCTCGGGTCCTCTACCAGAGGCCTGGGAGCTTGAGGGTTCTGCGCAGTATCTTTGCTATTCCCAGTACTGCACTCTTCTGGACCGAGATGTCTGGTGGTCTTCCAGGGATCTGCTGTAGCCACTCCTCCAGTTTGGGGGTCGCTGCCCCGAGTGCTCCGATGACCACGGGCACCACTGTCGCCTTCACCTTCCAGGCCTTCTCCAGCTCTTCTCTGAGCCCTTGGTACTTCTCTAGTTTCTCATGTTCCTTTCTCCTGATGTTGCCGTCGCTTGGTATCACCACATCAACCACAACGGCTTTCCTCTGCTGTTTGTCCACCACCACGATGTCAGGCTGGTTCGCCATTACCATTCTGTCAGTCTGGATCTGGAAGTCCCACAGGATCTTGGCTCGGTCGTTCTCTACCACCTTTGGAGGTGTTTCCCACTTTGACCTCGGGGTTTCCAGTCCATACTCAGTGCAGATGTTCCTGTACACTATGCCAGCCACTTGGTTATGGCGCTCCATGTATGCTTTTCCTGCCAGCATCTTACACCCTGCAGTTATGTGCTGGATTGTCTCAGGGGCCTCTTTGCACAGCCTACACCTCGGGTCTTGTCTGGTGTGGTAGATCTGGGCCTCTATTGCTCTGGTGCTCAGGGCCTGCTCCTGTGCAGCCATGATGAGTGCCTCTGTGCTGTCCTTCAGTCCGGCCCGCTCTAGCCATCGGTAGGACTTCTTGATATCAGCCACTTCAGTTATGTTCCGGTGGGACATCCCGTGTAGGGGTTTGTCCTCCCATGATGGTCCCTCCTCCAGCACCTCTTCCTCTGTCCCCCATTGCCTGAGACATTCCCTGAGCACGTCATCTGTTGGGGCCTTATCTTGGATGTATACATACATACACATATACATATATATGTGTATGTATGTATACACATGTAACTATGTTTATATGCATTATGTATGTTTGTATCTATGTATTTGTATAGGTATGTATGTATAGTGGTGTGCAAAGTGATTGCCCCCTTCCTGATTTCTTATATTTTTGCATGTTTGTCACTTAAATGTTTCGGATCTTTAAATATTAGTCAAAGATAACACAAGTAAACACAAAATGCACTTTTTGAATGAAGGTTGTTATTAAGGGAAAACAAAATCCAAACCTACATGGCCACATACATACACACACATTCATACACATATATACATACATACACACATTCATACATACATACACACATACAGTATTGTTCAAAATAATAGCAGTACAATGTGACTAACCAGAATAATCAAGGTTTTTAGTATATTTTTTATTGCTACGTGGCAAACAAGTTACCAGTAGGTTCAGTAGATTCTCAGAAAACAAACGAGACCCAGCATTCATGATATGCACGCTCTTAAGGCTGTGCAATCGGGGTATTAGTTGAAAGGGGTGTGTTCAAAAAATAGCAGTGTGGCATTCAATCACTGAGGTCATCAATTTTGTGAAGAAACAGGTGTGAATCAGGTGGCCCCTATTTAAGGATGAAGCCAACACTTGTTGAACATGCATTTGAAAGCTGAGGAAAATGGGTCGTTCAAGACATTGTTCAGAAGAACAGCGTACTTTGATTAAAAAGTTGATTGGAGAGGGGAAAACCTATAAAGAGGTGCAAAAAATGATAGGCTGTTCAGCTAAAATGATCTCCAATGCCTTAAAATGGAGAGCAAAACCAGAGAGACGTGGAAGAAAACGGAAGACAACCATCAAAATGGATAGAAGAATAACCAGAATGGCAAAGGCTCAGCCAATGATCACCTCCAGGATGATCAAAGACAGTCTGGAGTTACCTGTAAGTACTGTGACAGTTAGAAGACGTCTGTGTGAAGCTAATCTATTTTCAAGAATCCCCATAAAGTCCCTCTGTTAAAAAAGGCATGTGCAGAAGAGGTTACAATTTGCCAAAGAACACATCAACTGGCCTAAAGAGAAATGGAGGAACATTTTGTGGACTGATGAGAGCAAAATAGTTCTTTTTGGGTCCAAGGGCCACAGGCAGTTTGTGAGACGACCCCAAACTCTGAATTCAAGCCACAGTACACAGTGAAGACAGTGAAGCATGGAGGTGCAAGCATCATGATATGGGCATGTTTCTCCTACTATGGTGTTGGGCCTATTTATCGCATACCAGGGATCATGGATCAGTTTGCATATGTTAAAATACTTGAAGAGGTCATGTTGCCCTATGCTGAAGAGGACATGCCCTTGAAATGGTTGTTTCAACAAGACAATGACCCAAAACACACTAGTAAACGGGCAAAGTCTTGGTTCCAAACCAACAAAATTAATGTTATGGAGTGGCCAGCCCAATCTCCAGACCTT
Source organism: Siniperca scherzeri (assembly GCA_027580175.1). Lineage (NCBI taxonomy): Eukaryota > Metazoa > Chordata > Actinopteri > Centrarchiformes > Sinipercidae > Siniperca > Siniperca scherzeri. The sequence continues at coordinate 29,415,534 of CM050850.1, forward strand.
AATCCAATTGAGAACTTGTGGGGTGATATCAAAATGCTGTTTCTGAAGCAAAACCAAGAAATGTGAATGAATTGTGGAATGTTGTTAAAGAATCATGGAGTGGAATAACAGCTGAGAGGTGCCACAAGTTGGTTGACTCCATGCCACACAGATGTCAAGCAGTTTTAAAAAACTGTGGTCATACAACTAAATATTAGTTTAGTGATTCACAGGATTGCTAAATCCCAGAAAAAATTTTTTGTACAAAATAGTTTTGAGTTTGTACAGTCAAAGGTAGACACTGCTATTTTTTTGAACACACCCCTTTCAACTAATACCCCAATTGCACAGCCTTAAGAGCGTGCATATCATGAATGCTGGGTCTCGTTTGTTTTCTGAGAATCTACTGAACCTACTGGTAACTTGTTTGCCACGTAGCAATAAAAAATATACTAAAAACCTTGATTATTCTGGTTAGTCACATTGTACTGCTATTATTTTGAACAATACTGTATATACACAGACATATACACACACAAATACATATATACATATGTGCAAAGACATACAATATACATGTATACAAGACTAAATCTAACACCAGTGTTGTGTGTGTGTGTGTGTGTGTTGCAGTAGCAGGGAGGCGTCGTCTCGTCGTGTCGTCACCATGTCGTCTGACAGCGACAAGGAGGAGGAAGAGGATGAGGAGGAGGAGGAGCTCCCCTGTCCTTTTATGGTCACAGCAGGAAGACTGGAGGAAGAGACAGGTCTGTTACTATGGTTACACAGCATGCTAAAGCGTTAGCTGGAACAGAGAATCAGTGACATCCCGTGTGTGCGCGGGAATGTCACTGACAAAGAAGCGAATACTGGAATGAAAACATACTAAACAAGGAGAATGTATTATGAACTAAACTGCATCAGAAATAGCAATGATAATCAGCTGCTGAGTTGTAGATGTCCAATAACAGAAAAAGATCAGCAGCTGATGAAAAGAAATTGTGCCCCGTTTTGTTTTCTTCTCCTGCAGAAACGTCAGATGAGAAGTTCAGCTCTCTGGCCTCTCAGAGCCGCAGAGACAGCAGGAAGGTCAGTGGACAGTTACCGCTGTGTGAACGCTGACATTATACTTTTCTCAGATAAAAAGTGTGAAAAAAACTAAACAAATATCTGTAGAAAGAGTTTCCTGTCTGAGGTGTAGAAGCTGCTGAAAACATCAGATGTGTGTGGAGCGATGAGGAGGCTGGAGCCTTCCTCACATTAACGCATGAAACTCCACATGGTTTTCCATCATCTGAGCTTCCACCGGAGCTCTTTTAATGACGTCATCTCGTTGTGTCCTCTTCTTCTGCGATGCTTTAACGGCAGCGGCTGGAGAAGCTCTCAGTGTTTCTTTGTGACTCCTCAGGAGGTTTCGGGGGGTCGACTCCCTCGCCGTCGCTGGTCCAGGAGGACGGGCAGCGCAGACGGTGTCCTGATGGTGAAGTCCATGTTGGACCTGAGACTGCTGGACTCATTCTCCCCCGAAAGTCAGGAGGAGCAGCAGGTGGAGCAAGAGGAGGTCAGGATCCTAACAGATACTACTGCAAACCAAACTCCATTAAGAAAACCCCTAATTTAAGGTAACTCATTTTAATTTGAGGTAACCTCACCTTTTGTCCGGCCCACCAGGTGAAAACCCGTCCCCTCGATGTTAGCACCTCCCCCTGCAGCCAGAGGAGGAGGGGCCGAGGCGAGGAGGCGGGGCTTCACAGGACCAATCAGGAGCTGGGGAGCACCATCAGTCTGCAGGTCACCAATGCATGGGTGAGAACACTATCTAGCATCATGGTCTTCTTCAGCGAATGGAACTTGTTCAGCACTAGAGCTTCAGTCACATGATAACAGGAGGTCATATATGGGGGGCGGTTGAAGCTCCTGTCTCTGTTCAAGGATCATATTTGGCATCAGACACCTAATAAAGTTCCATTCTCTGAAGAAGGCCATGGAATACGGTCAAAAAGCGAGTAAGTGAAGTTTAAGTTTAGAACAAATATGAACGAGCCTTTGCACTCTGATTGGTTGAGTTGACGGCGTGTGATTCTGTCTGTCCAGGCAGAGGACGATGAGGCGAGGACCAATCAGAGGCCAGACTTCATCCGGCTGTCCAGTCAGAGCCCAGACAGGGAGGATCTGGTGCTGTATCCCGACCAATGGGAGGACCGGGTGAGCCTGGCAGGAAGGTAGGAGAGTTTCCTAATTTCATCATCAGCACAGATTCCGTTTGTGTAAGATGTGCCCACTTTTAAACCCTCCGCCCCGTAAACCCCGCCCCTTCCTGTCAGCGAGTTCCAGGTGAAGGAGGCGTGTCCTGCGGCTGCAGGTGGGCGACAGGACAAACCCAGTCCAGACAGTGGCTGCTCTCTGGGATTCAACTCCAGACTGTCCAGTCCAGTCCGACCTGCCGGAGACGGTGAGAGACACACAGACAGACAGACAGTGGTGGAAAGTAAGTACATTTACTTAAGTCTTTTCATGCTACTTCTCCACTCAGAGGGAAATGTGTACTTTTTACTGCACATTTATCAGCTTTAGTTACTTTGCAGATTAAGATTTTTACAAACGAAACATGAAAATGTCAAAGTTCAGCTGAAACTATTAATCAAATAGTCGATTGACAGGAAATGAATCAGCAGCTGTTTTGACGTTGGAAGTCGTTTCTCCTGTAAATCCCTTCCTGGCTGCAGCTCCTCTGAACGACTGTAATAACTGCGATGTTTGTTAATAACGTCGAGCTGTTTCCACGAGTTTTCCAAACCGATGGATCGATCGACGGAGAAAAGACTCGGCAGATGGATCCAGAATGAAAAGCATCATCAGCTGCAGTCCGATACAAACCGGTTCAACATGAGCTCCGGCTCCACCAGCTGCAGCAGCAACATCCTGCTTTCCATTAATGCACGAGGAATAATAACCTGATGACAGAATATATAACAGCACAGCAGCCGCAGGGACGCTGCACTGCTTTAACGCTTTAAGGGCTTTTTCCTGATCACACTCTCACACTTTCACTGCAGCAGAGGGTTTACAGAGTGTGTGTTAGTGCTTTCACTGCAGGAACATTTTCAATACTTAGCACCACTCACCTCTAATCCTGTCTTCCCTCCGTCTCGTCTGTCAGACTCGGAGCCCACAGAGCCTCTCGGCGTGGATGGAAACTCCTCTGAGCTGGAGGAGGAGGATGAAGAGGAGGGAGCAAGAGGAGGAGGAGGAGGAGAGGTCAGGGCCTCTCAGCTCGTCCCTCAGACTCCAGACCAGGAAGCTTTCCTGAAGGAACACTTTGTCACCCTGGCCGACCTCTCGGGCTCAGGTAACGCAGGAGCTCAGCACCACCGCACATTACACCGCCCTCAGTGCAGGTAGATGCTGCTTCACAAAATCAGCCTGTTCGAGACAACTGTTGTTTCCAAGGTCAAGAATGAGCTTTGAATCTGAACTCTTCGTTTAAATGCCGCACATCAGGGACAGAGTGACGTTTCTTTGGTTTTGAGCCGCAGTTCTGTGGATTTTCTGCTTTGTGTCAACATCGAGGTCACGGCAGCATTTAAATCAGCAAAATCAGTGAATGCTAATGAAATCACTGCGATCTATGGATTCTCCTGCGGTGGCACAGTGAGCGTCAGGTTTACCTCTGAGACGCTGTTGTAGCTAGCCGTGTTGGATTAAATGTTTGTGTGTCGACAGGGAGTCCGAGCCGAGCGTCTCACAGCTCCACCGAGAGTCTCAGCATCTCCTCCAGGTTCCTCTCCCAGAATTCAGCTGGAAGGTAAATCACACGTCCACACTTTGATCAGTGAACCTGATCCGGGTCTCTGTCGAAGCCCTTCTGGTTCTGGTTCTGGTTTGTTTCCGATGATGAGTCTCTCTCTCTTTCCTCTCCTCCGCAGTCGGACGGTGCTTCCTCTCCCATCTCGGACCGGAGGAGGGGAGGTGAAGGCCCGTCCTCTGGTCTCAGAGGTCCGACCTCTGATGGAGCAGAACCAGAACCGGACCCAGGACAGGAGGGTGTCATGGAATCAGGACCAAACCCAGAAACAGAACCAGGACCAGGACCAGGACCAAACACAGTCTCCTCAGGTCGGGAGCCAGATCCAGCAGGCTACAGAGCAGCCGCAGAGCCGGGTTGAGGAAGAGGAGACCTCCTCGGTCCAGCAGGCCCACCGGCCATCCCCACTGAAGAAGAGGGTCCAAACTGTGGTGGAGTCCAGGAGGAATCTGGGCCCGACAGCCCGGGCCGCCGCCTCCCATCTTAACTCCTTCTCTGGACTCCGGAAGGCTCAGTCGGTCCAGAGCCTGCTGACGGACGCAGGTAACTGCAGAAACCCGGGTGAACGGCGAGACGCGACTGAGACTTAAATATAAAACTCTGTCTCTCTCTCTCCTTCAGGTGACTCCTCTCGTTCGTCCAGAGAGCTCCTCCCCCTCAGCGTCCCACCACCTCCCTCCTCCCCAGACGCCCCGTCCACGGCCCCGCCACCTCAGAGACCCAGCCCCGCCTCCCCGCTCCCCAGCAGGAAACGGCCGCTCCGTCTGCTCTCACCGCCCCGAGGAAGTCTTCATCCTCCTCCTCTTCCGCTCCGTCGGCGCCGCGCTCCTACATGAGCCCCACCGCCAGCTCCATGGCCAAGATGTCGCGCTCCGTCTCCGTGGGCGACGGCCTCAACATCTCCGAAGCCGAGGATCCCGCAGTGACATCATCATCGGCGGCGGAGGCGACGGAAACCTCCTCCTCTCAGGTCAAAGAGACTCTGCCTCCTCTTGTTGCCGTGGTGCCCTCCAACGCGGCTCTGGCCACGCCCCCCCATGCTGCCGTCGTCCCCGTTGTCGTCGCCTCCTCCTCGACTCTGGGTAACCATGGTAACCAGGCGGCCCCTCCCCCCCGCGGTCTCCAGGCTCGGGTCGCCTGCAGCAGCAGACCGCTACCCGACAAGCCCTCCATCGCCTCCTTCTCGCCATCCTCCTCCTCCTCGTCTTCCTCATCGCGGCCTCCTCCGGTCTCCATCTCCCCCCTGACTCCCCCCCGGCAGGAGGAGGAGGAGCCTCAGCGTCCTGCGGGCGGCGGCAGCGTGGAGCAGAGAGATGACGCAGGTTTGGACTCTCATCCTCCTCTTCTTCATCCCTTCATCCTGTCATCTCTCCGTCGGGGCTCTGGACTCTGGCTCCGCCCCTCACCTTCATCCTCCTCTTCATCACTGCACTCCTCCTCCTCCTCTCGCTCCGTACTGACGGGTGAGACGTTTCACTCCTGCCCTCTCTTCTTCTTCTTCTCTCCCTCCAGCTTTAGCTGTTAAAGTAACAACAGACATGTTTTGTTTGACCAATGAAACGGTGTGTGTGTGTGTGGGGGAGCCAATCAGCTGTCGGTATTCATGTTTTTACAACAATAAAATCTGTTTTGTTTAAAAGACGTTTCCATAGTAACACAGAAAAATCTTTATCCTGATATTTTTAAACTCTCGTGTGTTGTTGCTTCTCTCGCTCTGCAGACCAGCCAATCAGTGTGGAGACCTGCAGAGCTCTGACCAATGAGCTGCAGAGCTGCTTCAGGAGAGCAACACACCTGTACAGGAAGGTGAGTCTGTGTGTCACAGAGGGGGGTCAGTGTGGCTTACACTTCTGTCTCTCTCTCTCCTCCAGGTGAGCGGCTCCTCCCCCGACAACTCCGCCCCCGACCAGCGTCAGATGGCCGTCGTCCTATCAGAGGCCTTCCAGACCATGAGGGCGGAGCTCGATTGTCTGCCGCTCGGCGCTGCGGGCGTGCCGGGAGTGGAGGGGGGGCTGGGGGGCGTGGGGGAGGTGAAGACGGCGGCGCTGCTGGAGGAGTACTCTCTGCTGCTGCTGCAGGCGGTTCACAGGAGGATCAATGCACACGACGCTGCTGCACAGTAGACTCATCTTCATCTTCATCTTCATCGTCCTCAGCCGTCACCGCTCCCTCCTGCTCGCTAGCCTTTCGTTTCTTCTTCACCTCCTCCTCCTCGTCGTCGCAGATGAAGGACCGGAAGCCATTTTGGTTTTGTCTGGACTTTTAATCCTTTTTTTTATTGTTATGCAAGAGTCTCTCGTCTTAACGGAACGCCGCGTCGAATCCTTTTGTAGAAACTGAAGCGACGGACCTCTGAAGTTTTTAAAGACGTTTCTCCATTTTCATTCCCTGAAGTTCGGAAGGAGCGAACGGATCACTAGTTACTGTTAATGTTAGACTGTCGAGAGTTTTTAAGGAGCAAACAGCAATATGAGATGTTCTGTGACCGTTTGATCTGAACAAACTTTATTGTTCTTTCGTCTGATGTAAAGTTTCTTTCCCGAGTTCACTTGAACGTGACACAGACTTCAGTCGTGAGTTTTAGTTTCTGATGAACAGTTTGTATTTATTGTGTTGAGCTGTTGCAGTTTAACTGGCAGACTACTGAACGATGGCTGACTCTTTGGCCGACCGTCACGTGCTGAGCGCCACGTTTTTCTAAAGTCGTGGATTTTAAGTCTTTTCTTTGTAACTGCTGAATGGGGATGTACATTTTTATAACTGTTCTTAGAGAAACACCTTCAGGGGATCGTGGGGTTTAAATTTGGGCTCAGATTGTTTCTAACGGTTTGTTTTAACGCTGACTTTCTCACAGACAAACAGGTCGAAGCTCAGTTTGAAATGTTTTCAGTCAAAATGTAATAAAAGTTTGAGACTTATTTTGATGGTCGGGTTTTAACTTGGTCTTCCAGACAGTGTCGGAAGCTGATTGGTCGGCTGTTTGACGCTGCGAGTCATGTGACAAACTGCAACACACACGGGATGTTTTCCATTCTGCTTCCTCCCGTCCTCGCTCCTCCTCCTCCTCCTCGGTGGAGGAAGTTTTTTACAACAACACGAGTCTGTTTACCGATCGGTCAGCTGATCTGATGGGACAGGAAGAGAACCAGCAGCTCTAATGTTATTCATGTTTTATTAATTTAAAAAAAAAATATCCAAATCATGCATTAATCATCAAACACTTCATTTTAAAAAGAGAACACAGTTGCAGTTCGAATCATTAGCCCTATAATATCACCCTGAACAGGACGTCACAAACCGACGAGGCTTCAGATTTCATTTGAAATATTTATCTTTGTTCTTATTTCTGTATCGAGCGTCGGAGCAGCTGGCCTGGGCCTGCCTCGGCGTGTGAAGGGGCACATTTCTGATCCGACAGCTGAGATGCCGGGCGGAGCCGAGGCGCATTGGCCTCAGAGTCCAACGCACCCGTAGCATGTGATGGATTTGAACCGCCTGCATTGGTGTTGCAGTTAAATAATGATGACCACATCCAGTAATAGCCAATCAAAAGCTCCAGAACAGCTACTAAACGGACCTTGAGACGAGATCTTCTTCTAGTCAAGAATAAACTCTGACCCAAACGGTCGTCTGTGTTTGTGCATCGGGACTCTCTTTGAATGTGAGAGCTGAACTGGTTTCCGCGCTCTCCTGCAGCTGCTTCCTGTTTCTCTGACGGGCGGTTAGTAATTTGTTAAACATGAACTGAAAAGCATCATCACTGTCTTCAGAAGTTGGTCCTTCCTGGGTGTAACCACAGGAAGTCACTCACTACCAAAACAAAAGTCCACTCTTCGGTTCCAGTCTGTTTATCGCTGCGAGGATGACCCTGGGACTGTCCTGTCAGAGGGGGAACAGCAGGAAGCCGGAGAAGACGCTGAAGTTTCGGGAGTCGTCGTAGAGCCGGTAGCTGGCCGGCAGACCGAGGCGGACCCCGTCGCCCTCCTCCAGCTGCAGAGCCACGCCGTTGGACGTGGAGGCATAGCCGCCGTGGTCGTTCAGGTCCAGGTTGAAGATGATCGGCTGGTTGTTCCTGTACAGGTAGAGACCCATGTAACCTTTCAGGTAATCTGCAGCCGTGAAGCTGAAGAAGTAAAGTCCTCTGACAGGAGCTGTGAACACACCTGACCAACACAGAGCAGGTTAAAGTTAACACACAGTCAGAGAGGCTTCGTCTAATGAACCCGCGAGCGACTACTTAAAGGAAAGCCAGTCACATTTAGATGTACATCGATATGAAAGTTCAGATGACTCGTTTTTAACGGGGGGGGGCACGCAAGGCATCGCGGTGCCTGCAGCTGCACCGTCAGAGTTATGCAAGGGACACCAAAAATGACATGTCCACCAGCAGGCGGCGCTATAATCACGTTAGACGCGTTTTGGCCAGTAACTCCGACAAAGTACGTCGCACATTTGAAGCCTTTACACGCACGAGTTCCCTGAATTGAGCTGCACATCGTGACGCAGGCCACGGCCATTTCCGCCTGTAACTGTTTCCCGCGAAATTGCCAAAAATGCAAAACCTATTTTTTCCAACTCCTCCGAGGCCGTGAGTCCGATCTGCGCAAAAGTTTGTACGTAGAATCTATGGACCCTCATGATCAAAGGTTATTAAAAGAATTTAGATACTCCAAAAATGCACAAGTTAAAAAGCAAAAACTTCCTGTGGGTTGCAGTCAAAACAGGAAGTGATGTCATATCTCCACGTAGCTCTGTTCAATTGATGCGAAACTTGGGCCAGTAGTTTTCCGTCGGCCGCCGAGGCTCTGTGCAAAACGTGCTGCCAATCGGCCTGTAGGTGGCGCTGTTGTTGCAAAAACAGGAAATATGATAAAACTATTTTTCCACAGTACTGTCTTTGAGCAGAATGTTTTCCAGTCTGTGTGCCAGTCAGATAACTGCACATTTCTATGCTAAAGCCCTGCGTAATGTGAAGAGCAGCACTGTTTCCTGGCATGTTGGCTACAGACTTACAGCTCGCTGACTGTGGTTTACTGAATAGCAAAGATCGGTTTTAATAAACGACAAACTGAGAAAGAGACTCTCTCTGGACTGTTCTTCCACAAATACACGAACGTGCTGACATGGACAAAGAAATACAGAAACTCTCCAAGTCGTACAGAACTCAACAGAAGCTTCCAGGAGGCACTAAAACGTGATGGACACACCTGGGACACACCTGGGACACACCTGGGACACACCTGGGACATGCTATTTGTTGTTATGGTTTGTGACTCGTGAAGTTACTGAAGTCAATTATCCGTCACTGGTTTTGGTAAAAGAGAAACAATGTGAGTCTTTTCTTCCTTCGATTCACATATTATTATTTCAGATACCTGTTGTTAATTATAGCATTAGCCTTTTGCTGATTACTAGCTTACCAATTCAAATCTGAATCATGAAAAAAAGTACATTAGTTTACTTCTATTAACTGAATTGAACTGTTCTGTGTAACTTGCAGCGTTTCTGTATTTGCTTGTGTTTTGTCTCTTGAGCTCTCAGGGCCACCGTACTGAATATACAGTTAGCAGTTCACATCTGTCGATCACAACTGCTTTTGTTTATGCGGGTCATAAGGCACAGATTGTGCTAATGACAAACAGAACCACGTTTTAGCGAGTTCAGCGTTTGTTACACGGGAACCATCCGACCGGCGGTGGAGAGGTGGACTATAGTTTCTTCATGAAGGAGCAACATGCAAACTTTTTAAAGATTACGGGGGAAGAACGATCTCAAAACACAGACTTTCAGTGGAGTATTACTTTAAGTTGTATGCAGTCATGTAAAATAAATAAAGTGTAGAGTTGGAAAATACAACACTTTATAAACAAATGGAATAACTAGAGATCACAGCGCTACAACTAAACCTTTAGAGTTATTAATGATTCCTGATGCTGTTTCATGTAACAAACATCAGAATATTTCCAGGTAAAGAATACATTTTCTAACTCCTGAACAAAGCGCGCAGGTGTACCTGTGTGTTAGCGTCAGGATCTGGCCTTAAAGGAGATAAACCACAAGAGTAAGCTGCCTCTGTGATGCGGTTTACCTGCAGTCTGGTTGTAGGCTTGGCCGATGTTGGTGATGGTTTTGGAGAAGATCAGCGTCGTCTCCTCATCGAACGGTCCGACTGATCCTGAATCAGTCAGACCGGCTGAGAACGCCACCTTCAGCTCATCTGGAAGAAAAGGTTTCACTTCAAACACGAGTTCAACGAGTCCAATGTTTTAATGCTATAAAAACATGTTTCGTAATCATTTATAGTGCAAATACAAAGATCTTTATTATATTCTCTAAATGTTTCATAACAAAACCCAATCACATTTTTAAACAGATCAGGATTTCAGATAGATTCAGATGATTTTCTTCACTTTAATACAATAAATCATTCTACTAATCACTGAGGGCAATTCTGATAAAGATACTTGGGAACAAACAACAGTTTAGTTTAATTCATGTTTTTATTTATCAAAGATTTTCTCTTTTACTAATTTGGCTTTTTATTAATTTGGTTTTACTAAAGTTATCTTTCCTGCCCCCAAATTTGCTTTGATGTTTTTGCCAATATGTCAGTGTGTCACTAGTTATAAACTGACACAAACAGTTAGCGGCATGGTGGACTTCGCATTAAATCACTAAAATGTTCAGTAGCTGGAGGCTACAAACCTGAATTTAACTGCATTTATAAATATTAAAATTTTGGCCTTAATTTTGTCATCTCTTAAGTAGTCACGGGAACTTTGAGTCTCTAATAATGACATTAATTCTTGCTAACAAACGTTAGCATGAGCCGTAAACGTTAGCAAGCTAGCTGTTTAGCATAGTAATTAATGTTAAAAAAAATTATAAAAACAGTGATATTCAACATGTCTTTGAGAAAGTCACCAATTGTGAGATTTGTTAAAACCTCCACAGCATTTTTAGCTAATTTACAGTAACTCCAGTCACAGAACAGTGAAGGTGGTCGTCCTTTTAATGAGATCAAATCTTTTCTTTATCAAAATGATATGGCCGTTAATCCGTAATACACAAAATGTTAATAACTTGTATTAGCCTAGTGTGTGAAAAACTCATTCAAAAAAGTCAGATAGAACTTTTTAAATAAAGTTCACAATCTTTCTCTCAAAAAAGGAAACTTCTACTCCGATTTTTCGAGTTTTCCTTTTTTTGAGTATCTGTTCACACACACATTCAAAGGGTGTTTTAAAACTGTAGGATGAAACATTTTGCTCAGTAGAAACTAACATCATATTATTGTGAAGGTGAAATATTTTCTGGTTGAAAATGAATCTTTAGCTGTAAAGAAGTTTAAGTCGAAAACCTGAGTTGGTGTTTGTGAGCTGCTGCAGACGATCATCAGTTTCATTCAGTCTGAAGTTTAAAACTGAACATCAGGAAACAGAGTTTAGACAAAAACACAGGAAACTGGAAACCTAAGTATATTTAGACTTTTTTTAAAGCCTTGACAGCAACAGAAGTCCTGACGTCTGTCTGTCTGTTAGTTAAATACTTTCAGTCAAACATGTCAACAACTATCAGACTAACTGACTTATAATACAAATTTCAGCATAAAATTCAGTTTTTAAACAGTCAGATGAATCTAAACCTTCAGTGTTACCTGAGTTTTCTGTCTTCAGATCTTCCAGCTGTTTCTCACCGACACTCAGTCTGACCTCCAACTCTAAAGAGAAAACAGTAATTAATAAGTAATTACCACTTACTGAAAATACTGACTGAACTGAAACCGCAACAAACAAATGTCTCCTTTAACATATAAAAAGGGAGTTTAATCATCTGCATTGGAAACAGATGAAGCACATTATTCCTGTTAATTAAAGTCACAGAGGTTCCTACAAGAACTCTCAGGGTGATAACGGAGTTCCTCAGGGAACCTTATTGGATCCTCCACAGTTTCAGCTTGAAGAATCACTACATGTACTGTTTTAGCTAAAAAGGTATTATTTTCCACTTGTCACTTTATACAGATAACATTTATTCCTCTACAGTTAGTTGTGAATGTTCAGAGTGTTACCTGTGTTTGCTGTCTTCAGATGTTCCAGCTGCTCCTCACTGACACTCAGTCTGACCTTCAGAGCTGAACAGGAAACGATTCATGTTTAATTCAATGATTTAATTATTGATTAATTAAAAGTAATATTGAAGAGTGGATGATGTTACCTGCAGTGTGATTCTCCAGCTGCGTCTCAGTGGATCTCAGTCTGACCTCCAGAGCTGATCAACAATCAGATTTCATTTATTTATATAAATATATTTATATGGATACATAAGTGTTAATAAAACTGTTGATATAAATCTAACTCTACCTGTAGTGTTGTTGTGGCTGTCTGCCAGTCCGGACTTCATCAAGGAAAGTTGAACTGACTGAACTGAAACCACAAAATCAGCACAAACAAATATCTACTACAAACTATTGTTACGATATTAATACATTTTAATTAGTTGAATAAAGTAATTACTATTAAAAAACTCAATCACAGTGGTGTATAACTCAGCTCAGAGGATCAGCAGGTTCTGTGAAGAACCTTCATATGTTTGAGGTTTCTACAAGAACCATCAGGGTTCATTCATGTTTATGAAGGAGTTCCTCAGGGAACCATGTTGGATCCTCCACAGTTCCAGTCTGAAGATTCATGTTTCACGTTGTTTTTCTTTGAGCCTTAAAACTTTGTCTCTGCGCCACACACTTTATAACTTTTGTTTGAATTTCATAGTTAATATATTATATATATATAATACATTAATATAAATCTACAGTTGTAAACCTTCAGTGTTACCTGTGTTTGCTATCTTCACATCTTCCAGCTGCTCCTCACTGACACTCAGTCTGACCTTCAGAGCTGAACAGGAAATGATTCATGTTTAATTCAATGATTTAATTATTGATTAATTAAAAGTAATATTAAAGAGTGGATGATGTTACCTGCAGTGTGATTCTCCAGCTGCTCCAGCTGTGTCTCAGTGGATCTCAGTCTGACCTCCAGAGCTGAGCAACAATCAGATTTCATTTATTTATATAAATATATTTATATGGATACATAAGTGTTAATAAAACTGTTGATATAAATCTAACTCTACCTGTAGTGTTGCTGTGGCTGTCTGCCAGTCCGGACTCCATCAAGGAAAGTTGAACTGACTGAACTGAAACCACAACAACTTTTATCACTTTATACAGATAACATTTATTCATCTACAGTTAGTTGTGAATGTTCAGAGTGTTACCTGTGTTTGCTGTCTTCAGATCTTCCAGCTGTTTCTCTCTGACACTCAGTCTGACCTCCAACTCTAAAGAGAAAACAGTAAATATCTGATTCATTAATAAGTAATTACCACTTAATGAAAATAATAAAGTAAATCTAACTCTACCTGTAGTGTTGTTCTGGCTGTCTGTCAGTCTGGACTCCATCAAGGAAAGTTGAACTGACTGAACTGAAAACACAAAATAAATCAGAAACAACTTGTTGCACCATGCTAGCCCATTTTTTGCCCCTTGAACTGTTTTTAGGAGCTTTTACTAAACTCTGAAATAATGTCTATGAGCATTCAAGGGCACTTTTGCACCAATTTCTGGTAATTTCTGACCCGGCCTCTGTCATGCTGCTGCCGCATTTTCTCTTTCCCCCATCTGCTGTAGAGACTATCGATAAATTGCGAGAATTATTAAATGTTGACGGAGCGTTTCTATTTTAACCGCTGCAGCTTTTCTAGCCTTTAAGGCGCTGGTTTAGCGGCCTGCGAGTTGAGACAGTGAGTGAAGAACACACACACAGGGAGAGCAGAGACGAGTTGGGAAAATAATTTCACATGGCGAGCTCTGAAAAGAGAAAAGTAGACAGCGGAAACAGAGCGTTTAATCCAGAATGGACTCTTTCATGTTCAGTCTTTCCACAGGCAGCTCAAAACCAGTTTGTCGCATATCTTCCGAGATCCTGGCGATTATTAAAAGCGGCAATGTGAAGCGCCGCTACGAGACAAAGCACAGAGCAACTTTTGAGCAGGTTAACAAGGGGATGGCGTCCCCCCCTCATATCGCCTACTGGGTTGCACCTCACTAACTAGATCTTACGTAGAGATTAGTTGTTGCTAAATATTTACCCCCACTTACTGCCAGGTGTAACTGTTGTGTAGCCAACTGAACCAACTGAACAAAGCTAATGTTAGCATGCTAATATCTGACCTGTTCAGAGTGACGAGTAAAAGACGTAATATGGAGTACGGTTCTTGACCAAAACGCTAACAATGTAAAATGGTAAGATTTAAATACATTTCACAAAACCAACACAATGTACCTCAAATTACAAAACGTGCTAATAACATTAGCTAGACTAAATGACAAAATAGCATCAGGTTAGCTTCACCAGCTAGTCTCTAACTGTGTCTGTCTGCTGTTTGCTGCTGAGCAGGTCGTGTTCAGTGGCTTTTTACAACTTTTCCTCTGAAAACGACGCTATGAGAGCGGCGAGAGTGAACCACAACAGTAAAGCTGTGGGCCGGACAGATAAACAATGAGCTGAAAGTCACTATAAAGCTCCGTAAAGCCGAGGGGAGCTGCAGATTCAGCTGCTAACACACTGTCACTTCATACAGTGGTGTTGAAAATGTAGACGCTTTAAATAAACATGATCCTTGGTTGCTTCAGACAGAACAGTTATCACATTCAACGCGAAGGCCGTCTGTTTGTTTCAGGATGTTAAAACATAATTCAGTGTAAATCATCAGACTGGCAGCGTCACTCAGTTGTTTCAGAAAAAGTCAAAACACAAACCAGAGTGACATTCAGCCGTTTTGTGTTAAATTGTCAGCGTTAGTCGTGCTGCTCTTCTGTAAATAAATTATCTTTACCTTTAGTTTCAGTTCTCAGAGCCGACAGATCACAGCTGTGAGCTGAAACAAGCCGATAGAACTAATTATCATATGACACAAACAACGAAACAAACATCTGATTAACAGTCTGAGTTACGTTTTTAAATGTATAAACAAACATTAAAGCAGATAATTACAGAGAAATATTAAATTCAAACCAGTGTGTATGTTGATGACGTGCTGCAGTCTGATGATCAGATCTGACACACAGTTTAAACATCACTTTAATCCTATATATTACATTTTATTACATATGTTAAACTTTAAAATAGCTATAACATGTACATACATTCAATCAGTCATTGTCATCATTGTAATAAAAGTATAAGCGCCCTGTACGTACTGTATATAGACGAGTAAACATGCATATACTGCACATAACCCCCTACTGTGTGTATATAAAGTAATCTATTACATTACGCGTTCAGTATTTATTCCCGCACTCTTTACACTCTGCACCCTCACACTGTAAACTCTTTGACTCGTTTATAGACATTGTATGTTGTTGTTCATTATTGCTTTTTATTATTTATTTAAGCAACTACGTACATTTAATTAAGTACTGTACTTAAGTACAAATTCGAGGTACTTGTACTTTACTTGAGGATTTCCATTGTATGCACCTTTCTGCTTCCACTCTCCTCTCTCAGAGGAAATATCGGACTTTTCACTGCGTTTGTCTGTCGGCTTCAGTTACTTCACAGATCACAGTGTTTCATCCCCTTCCTGTCCGGTGGAAACCTCGTATCTCCAGGTGTTAGTGACGAGCTGAAGGATGAAGAGTTTCCTTCACGTGCTGAGGAAACTCCTCCTCCTCCTGAAGCTGAATAAACTCTTTAACCCCCCCTCGGATCAGCTGGGAAACGCATCGTCACAGAGCTGAAAACAGGCTGTTTCTCTGAGCTCAGGGAGACTTTTTAGAGATACGTGGTTCTCGCAGGACAGCGGCACTACAAACACGTGATGATCTTATAGACCATGATGCATTGCTGCAGGTTAAATATATAAAGCAGTTAAAATGAGCTCGACCTGAAACACCTGCAGCAGTAAAATGCAACACACACATGAACGCAGCAGGAAGATGAATCCAGAAACATCAGATATAATGAAACACTGACAGGAAGCGTTTTACTGCACAGGGACGACTCTCACTGTCACACTTTCAGTAACTTCAGCTGATTACACAGAATGCAGTCCTGTGCATCTGCAGCTATTATGATAATCGAACAAAAACACCAAAACTTCACTGCTTTCTGCCCATCAAACGGGATTATTTGCAGGTTCTTTTTGTCTTCTATGATTACAAACTGAATATCTGTTGGTCGGACAAAAGACATTTATCTCGGGACACGTTTTTTTACCGTAGACATTTTATATCTTAATTAGCTGATTAATCAAGAAATCAATCTGCAGCTTCATAAATAATGGAAATAATCATTAGCTGCAGCTCTATAAAGAAATTGTTTAGTTAACATTTGTATCAGTTGACAGTTAGTAATAAAACATGTAACTTTGTTGTGTTTTTATTACCATCACTCTGGTCCTGGATGGCCGTCACTGCATCTGACAGAACTGAAACATCATCATCATCATCATCATCATGCCCAAATGTTCATCCTGTACATGTAAACATGTCCACAGTCTGTCTCCTGTCTCACGCTCTAACTGGACTATAGCTCCTCCTACCGGCTGAAGGAGTACAAGAACTATAAAGCGTATTTTTTAGTCTGACAGACGACACGCAGCTGTGGCCTCAGTGAAATCTCCTGCTCCAGCTACCAATCACCCTCCACCTACAGACGGTTTCTACGTCCGGCTTTCTTCTGCCAGTGTGAAGAAGATATGGGGAGCTTTTTGCACAAACTATTCTGATAAATTCCCTTCTCCTGCCGTCCCACTCTGACAAACTCTTAAACTCCCATGCCATATTTTGTATTTTTCATTTAATTTATTTGAATCATTTCTTGTCTTTTATTGTGTACACTTCTGTATACACATATGGGTATATTTTCTATGTCTTTTTATTTCTCTTCAGAGACCAAACCCCTTTTCTTTCCCTTTTGCCTGTATTTTGTTCTTTATTTCTGCTTATCTCTTTTCTTTTCCGTTTCTCTGAATAAATCTGAATTGACCCTCCCCCGTGGGTTACCAATAATGGACTCACCTGAGTTCTGGTTCTCAGCAGCTTCTAGTCTGGAGGTGATTTCTGTCAGCAGAGCAGACTGAGCTGCAGGCAGGAAACACTTCAGTTGGTCACATGACTTTTTGCAGTTGAACTCTGACCTCTGTCCTGAGAACGTCTCTAAACAGATTCAACCCTCACTCCAGAGATTAAGGCTACTGCTAAATATGTACTGTCTAAGTGCACTTTTACCAACTCAACTGATAAACAACTGATTGTGCAATATTCTGTTTACTACTCAAGTGCAATATTAGTTTTCCCTTGTTAGTTTTTCTTATTTATTGTTACGGATATACCTCAATTACTCTCGACAGCACATGCACCTCCGCTTTTACTATTATTTATTACATAATTAGTGACATTGTATTTATACTGTACTTCACCATCTACCAGTAAACTCACTTGGTACTCGACACTTAGTTTATCTTATACTTATACCGACATGTTACTTAATTTATTTCTGACCTGTTTATAGTGTATCATATCGTTTTCTAGTACTTCCTCCTGTGTGCGCTGACGTAAAGGCGAGCTGCTGTAACAAAGAGTTTCCCTTCGGGGATCAATAAAGTATTTCTGATTCTGATTCTGATTCTGAAAACACTCGACATCCTCAACATCATGTTTACCTGCCTACATGTGTTTGTTCACATGACACATCTGTCATGTTTCTTTTTCATATTTCCTTTGATGTTTTTGTCTATTTTGACTGTTTGTTACACTTTTGTTAAAGATCCTATATTGATTGTTTTTTTTTTACATCCTTCTATGTCTTGTGTGAAAACAATCACTGTAGCCTCTTTTGCTTCTTTGGTGTTGTTGTATTTAGAGTTTCATATATTTTGATTTGTTGTGTTTCATTTTACAGTCAAAAGTGCTATGAAAAATAAAATTATTGTTATTCCTTTAAGTTTGTAGATGTGGAGAAATAATAATAATCTACAGTAACCAGGTGTCAAATGGAGTCCTCTTCTTCTATAAACTTTCAGCTGGCTACATTATGAACTTAACATTTATAATATATATATATATATATATATATAAAACAATAATAACGCACAGTGGTGGAAGAAGTACTCAAACCCTTAATTTAAAGTGTGGAGGATTTAGTGGCATCTAGCGGTTAAATTGCAGTTTGCAACCATTTGAATCCCGCTCGCCTCGCCCTCCCCTTCCAAGCGTGTAGGAGAAACTACGGTGGCCGCGAAACTCGCACAAAAAGCAAACAGCCCTCTCTACAGCCAGTAACTAACTACTTTATATACAGTTAGCTAGTTTAACTGCTTTATATACAGTTAGCTAGTTTTAACTGCTTTATATACAGTTAGCTAGTTTAACTTCTTTATATACAGTTAGCTAGTTTAACTGCTTTATATACAGTTAGCTAGTTTTAACTGCTTTATATACAGTTAGCTAGTTTTAGCTACTTTATATACAGTTAGCTGGTTTTAACTGCTTTATATACAGTTAGCTAGTTTAACTGCTTTATATACAGTCAGCTAGTTTAACTACTTTATACACAGTTAGCTAGTTTAACTTCTTTATATACAGTTAGCTGGTTTTAACTGCTTTATATACAGTTAGCTAGTTTAACTGCTTTATATACAGTTAGCTAGTTTTAACTGCTTTATATACAGTTAGCTAGTTTTAGCTACTTTATATACAGTTAGCTGGTTTTAACTGCTTTATATACAGTTAGCTAGTTTAACTGCTTTATATACAGTCAGCTAGTTTAACTACTTTATACACAGTTAGCTAGTTTAACTTCTTTATATACAGTTAGCTGGTTTTAACTGCTTTATATACAGTTAGCTAGTTTAACTACTTTATATACAGTCAGCTAGTTTAACTACTTTATACACAGTTAGCTAGTTTAACTTCTTTATATACAGTTAGCTAGTTTTAACTACTTTATACACAGTTAGCTAGTTTAACTTCTTTATATACAGTTAGCTAGTTTTAACTGCTTTATATACAGTTAGCTAGTTTTAACTGCTTTATATACAGTTAGCTAGTTTAACTACTTTATATACAGTTAGCTGGTTTTAGCTACTTTATATACATTTAGATAGTTTAGTCCAGTGGTTGCCAACCTAGGGGTCGGGCCCCTCCAAAGGGTCACCAGATAAATCTGAGGGGTCGTGAGATGATTGATGGGAGAGGAAAGAAGAAAAAAGTTCTGATAAATCTGTTTTCAGTTTTAGACTTTTCCCTAATCTCTGATTTTAAGTGAAATATTGATCATTTGAACAGTTACTGAAATTAAACCATGTGAGAAGTTCAGGTAAGAAATGTCTCTTTGGTGTAACTGATAACTCAGAGACATCTGAAACACGACGAGGAGACAACTACACACTGATTTTTTTTAGGTCACAAGACAAAACGTTTGGAAACCACTGGTTTAATATTTAACAATTTTATAAGTTGATCATGTTTTTTATGTAAAATTCAATCAGCCAATCAATAAGCCAGTCCATCCTTCGAACAGGCAGGAGTGAACCTGACACCCTTCCTTCATCAAAGTCTGCTTCAGCTGATATTGTGGACTTTATAATTCAGAGTTTACCTTCGTTCTCCGTCTTCAGCTGGTTGACTGTGGCCTCACCGACTCTCAGCAGGACCTGCAGCACTGACAGGAAACAAATCTTATGTATTTCATTCATATTATAAACAAACACAGTACTGACAATATTAAAATAAAAACATGATGTTACCTTCAGTCTCCCTCTCAGCTGCCGTCAGTCTGTCTGAAACAGAAACATCACATTTTAAACTAAAACACTTGAAGAAACAAACAAACAGATATATTGACAGGATGTTAATGAATATTCATGATCTAACTGAAGTCACCTGTGTTTTGTGTCCTCAGCTCGTCCACCTGCTCCTCAGTGATGTTCAGTCTCAGAGTGACAGCTGACAGCTCGGCTTCATAGACTGAAACCAGATTTTAACTTTTTATTTTAATTCAATTCAACTCTAATAACCTGTAGAAAATCATAAGTTCCTCTGAGATCCACACAGAAAAGGAACCTCCGTCTTGGAAATCCCCATCAGAGTTCATAACATCGACGTTATTTAAGGGGTTCCTCAGGGAACCTCCTGGGCTCCTCTGTAGTTTTTATTAAAGCTGTCTGAAGGTTTATGGTAGATGTCACAGTAATGACATTTCTAATCACTTGAAAACAATCTGCACTGCCTGCAGCTCTCGTTTCCTACAGTATTCATCTCATTTTATTTAATAAAGGAAATTAATTTTGTAAAATGTATTGCAGCTCTTTCTCTACTTGCTAGTTTTTTATTAACTGGATTATCAGGCCACTTTTCGTCTCTGGATCACTGTAAGACTGAAGAAAACTGAAGATGTCCTGGATGGACGTCAGAGATAATGATCTCCTCTGGAAGTGTGAGTCACACTGAATGATTCAATGTGTGTTTCCTGTCTGTGAGTTCAGATCTGACGGAGTTATGACTCTGAGAATGACTCAAATCCACCGCCTGCAGTATCTCCCCTTCAGCTCTCCGGCGCCCCCCTGGGGAGGTTTTTGTCTTTCTCTTTAGTCTTTGTCCTGCCGAATGTCTGTTACAGACCAGATCCTGTCATTTCACCAGGGTTAAAATGACAGGAGTTAAATGACCGACAAGCACAGTTAAGATGCCATTCCCCACCTCCCCTGTAATGTTAATCCTGTCTGAATGGGGCTACAGACTCCCAGTGTTCCTTTATCACCACAGTGCTAACTTCACTACACTGGCTTTCTGTCAAATTTAAGATTTAATTTAAAATGCTCAAACTGTCATTTTGGGAGCACACTTTGCTCCGTGTTGAAAAGCATCAGTGAGTCGATCTTAAAGCATGAAAAATGGCAATAAGAACTAAGCAGGTAAATCAGTCTAATGAAGCTCAATAGTTCGATAGTACAACAAAGAAAGAAGGTTATTTAATAAAACAAAAACTTAAACTGAAGAGTGGATGATGTTACCTGCAGTGTGATTCTCCAGCTGCTCCAGCTGTGTCTCAGTAGATCTCAGTCTGACCTCCAGAGCTGATCAACAATCAGAGTTCATTTATTTATATATTTACTGAGTCTGGATTTAAACTCTTCAGTAAAGTCCGTATTAGTTATATAAGTGTTAATAAAACTGTTGATATAAATCTAACTCTACCTGTAGTGTTGCTGTGGCTGTCTGCCAGTCTGGACTTCATCAAGGAAAGTTGAACTGACTGAACTGAAACCACAAAATCAGCACAAACAAATATCTACTACAAACTAATTAATACATTTTAATTAGTTGAATAAAGTAATTACTTATAAAAAACTCAATTACAGTGGTGTATAACTCAGCTCAGAGGATCAGCAGGTTCTGTGAAGAACCTTCATATGTTTGAAGTTTCTACAAGAACCATCAGGGTTCATTCATATTTATGAAGGAGTTCCTCAGGGAACCATGTTGGATCCTCCACAGTTCCAGTCTGAAGATTCATGTTTCACATTGTTTTTCTTTGAGCCTTAAAACTTTGTCTCTGCACCACACACTTTATAACTTTTGTTTGAATTTCATAGTTATTATATATATATATATATAATACATTAATAGAAATCTACAGTTGTAAACCTTCAGTGTTACCTGTGTTTTCTGTCTTCAGATGTTCCAGCTGCTCCTCACTGACACTCAGTCTGACCTTCAGAGCTGAACAGGAAATGATTCATGTTTAATTCAATGATTTAATTATTGATTAATTAAAAGTAATATTGAAGAGTGGATGATGTTACCTGCAGTGTGATTCTCCAGCTGCTCCAGCTGTGTCTCAGTGGATCTCAGTCTGACCTCCAGAGCTGAGCAACAATCAGATTTATTTATTTATATATTTACTGAGTCTGGATTTAAACTCTTCAGCAAAGTCCGTATTAGGTACATATGTGTTAATAAAAATCTAACATAAATCTAACTCTACCTGTAGTGTTGCTGTGGCTGTCTGCCAGTCTGGACTCCATCAAGGAAAGTTGAACTGACTGAACTGAAACCACAAAATCAGCACAAACAAATATCTACTACAAACTAATTAATACATTTTAATTAGTTGAATAAAGTAATTACTATTAAAAAACTCAATCACAGTGGTGTATTACTCAGCTCAGAGGATCAGCAGGTTCTGTGAAGAACCTTCATATGTTTGAGGTTTCTACAAGAACCATCAGGGTTCATTCATGTTTATGAAGGAGTTCCTCAGGGAACCATGTTGGATCCTCCACAGTTCCAGTCTGAAGATTCATGTTTCACGTTGTTTTCTTTGAGCCTTAAAACTTTGTCTCTGCACCACACACTTTATAACTTTTGTTTGAATTTCATAGTTATTATATATATATATAATACATTAATAGAAATCTACAGTTGTAAACCTTCAGTGTTACCTGTGTTTGCTATCTTCACATCTTCCAGCTGCTCCTTACTGACACTCAGTCTGACCTTCAGAGCTGAACAGGAAATGATTCATGTTTAATTCAATGATTTAATTATTGATTAATTAAAAGTAATATTGAAGAGTGGATGATGTTACCTGCAGTGTGATTCTCCAGCTGCTCCAGCTGTGTCTCAGTGGATCTCAGTCTGACCTCCAGAGCTGAGCAACAATCAGAGTTCATTTATTTATATATTTACTGAGTCTGGATTTAAACTCTTCAGCAAAGTCCGTATTAGTTATATAAGTGTTAATAAAAATCTAACATAAATCTAACTCTACCTGTAGTGTTGTTGTGGCTGTCTGCCAGTCTGGACTCCATCAAGGAAAGTTTAACTGACTGAACTGAAACCACAAAATCAGCACAAACAAATATCTACTACAAACTATTGTTACGATATTAATACATTTTAATTAGTTGAATTAAGTAATTACTATTTAAAAACTCAATCACAGTGGTGTATTACTCAGCTCAGAGGATCAGCAGGTTCTGTGAAGAACCTTCATATGTTTGAAGTTTCTACAAGAACCATCAGGGTTCATTCATGTTTATGAAGGAGTTCCTCAGGGAACCATGTTGGATCCTCCACAGTTCCAGTCTGAAGATTCATGTTTCACGTTGTTTTTCTTTGAGCCTTAAAACTTTGTCTCTGCACCACACACTATATAACTTTTGTTTGAATTTCATAGTTAATATATACAGTAAAAAAAAAACTTTGTCCTTCACCCTCCGCGGGTGGTCTCATCCTTCGAGCTCGGGTCCTCTACCAGAGGCCTGGGAGCTTGAGGGTTCTGCGCAGTATCTTTGCTGTTCCCAGTACTGCGCTCTTCTGGACCGAGATGTCTGGTGTTCTTCCAGGGATCTGCTGTAGCCACTCCTCCAGTTTGGGGGTCACTGCCCGAGTGCCCGATGACCACGGGCACCACTGTTGCCTTCACCTTCCAGGCCTTCTCCAGCTCTTCTCTGAGCCCTTGGTACTTCTCTAGTTTCTCATGTTCCTTTCTCCTGATGTTGCCATCGCTTGGTATTGCCACATCAACCACAACGGCTTTCCTCTGTTGTTTGTCCACCACCACGATGTCAGGCTGGTTCGCCATTACCATTCTGTCAGTCTGGATCTGGAAGTCCCACAGGATCTTGGCTCGGTCATTCTCTACCACCTTTGGAGGTGTTTCCCACTTTGACCTCGGGGTTTCCAGTCCATACTCAGTGCAGATGTTCCTGTACACTATGCCAGCTACTTGGTTATGGCGCTCCATGTATGCTTTTCCTGCCAGCATCTTACACCCTGCAGTTATGTGCTGGACTGTCTCAGGGGCCTCTTTGCACAGCCTACACCTCGGGTCTTGTCTGGTGCGGTAGATCTGGGCCTCTATTGCTCTGGTGCTCAGGGCCTGCTCCTGTGCAGCCATGATGAGTGCCTCTGTGCTGTCCTTCAATCCAGCCCGCTCTAGCCATTGGTAGGACTTCTTGATATCAGCCACTTCAGTTATGTTCCGGTGGTACATCCCGTGTAGGGGTCTGTCCTCCCATGATGGTCCCTCCTCCAGCACGTCTTCCTCTGTTCTCCATTGCCTGAGACATTCCCTGAGCACGTCATCTGTTGGGGCCTTATCTTGGATGTACTCGTGGATCTTGGATGTTTCATCCTGGATAGTGGCTCTCACACTCACTAGTCCACGGCCGCCTTCCTTACGGCTAGCGTACAGTCTCAGGGTGCTGGATTTGGGATGGAACCCTCCATGCATGGTGAGGAGCTTTCGGCGTCTTAACGTCTGTGGTCTGTATCTCCTCCTTTGGCCATCTTATTATTCCGCAGGGTATCTGATCACTGGCAGGGCGTAGCTGTTTATTGCCTGGGCTTTGTTCTTGCCATTGAGCTGACTTCTTAGGACTTGCCTTACTCGGAGGTATTTGGCGTTGCCGTCTTCCTTGTTGCCTCTTGAGGTTGCCATTTGCCTGTGGTATTCCAAGGTACTTGTAACCATCCTCAATGTCTGCTATTGTTCCTTCTGGGAGTGAGACCCCTTCTGTGTGGACTACCTTCCCTCTCTTTGTCACCATTCGACTGCACTTCTCAAGCCCGAATGACATCCCAATGTCAGAGCTGTAGATCCTGGTGGTGTGGATCAGTGAGTCGATGTCCCGCTCGCTCTTAGCATATAGCTTGATGTCATCCATGTAGAGGAGGTGACTGATGGTGATTGTTTGGCTGAGGGGGTTCAGACCTATGCAGAACAGCAGTGGGGACAGAGCATCTCCTTGGTATATGCCACATTTGATGGATACTTGTGCAAGTGGCTTACCATTGGCCTCAAGGGTGGTTTTCCACAGCCTCATCGAGTTTGCAATGAAGTCCCTTAGAGTCCTGTTGATGTTGTACATCTCTAAGCATTCAGTGATCCATGTGTGCGGCATTGAGTCATATGCTTTCTTGTAATCAATCCAGGCAGTGCACAGGTTGGTGTGTCGGGCTCTGCAGTCTTGGGTGACTGTTCTGTCAACCAGGAGTTGGTGTTTGGCTCCTTTGGTTCCTCTGCCGATGCCCTTCTGTGCTTTGCTCATGTATTGATCCATGTGTCCACTTATCTTAGCCGCGATGATGCCTGACATGAGCTTCCATGTTGTGGAGAGACAGGTTATTGGCCGGTAGTTGGATGGGACTGTACCCTTTGCGGGATCCTTCAGGAGGTATATATATAATACATTAATATAAATCTACAGTTGTAAACCTTCAGTGTTACCTGTGTTTTCTGTCTTCACATCTTCCAGCTGCTCCTCACTGACACTCAGTCTGACCTTCAGAGCTGAACAGGAAATGATTCATGTTTAATTCAATGATTTAATTATTGATTAATTAAAAGTAATATTGAAGAGTGGATGATGTTACCTGCAGTGTGATTCTCCAGCTGCTCCAGCTGTGTCTCAGTGGATCTCAGTCTGACCTCCAGAGCTGATCAACAATCAGAGTTCATTTATTTATATATTTACTGAGTCTGGATTTAAACTGTTCAGCAAAGTCCGTATTAGGTACATATGTGTTAATAAAAATCTAACATAAATCTAACTCTACCTGTAGTGTTGTTGTGGCTGTCTGCCAGTCTGGACTCCATCAAGGAAAGTTGAACTGACTGAACTGAAACCACAAAATCAGCACAAATGTCTCCTTTAACATATAAAAAGGGAGTTTACTCATCTGCATTGGAAACAGATGAAGCACATTATTCCTGTTAATTAAAGTCACAGAGGTTCCTACAAGAACTCTCAGGGTGATAACGGAGTTCCTCAGGGAACCTTATTGGATCCTCCACAGTTTCAGCTTGAAGAATCACTACATGTACTGTTTTAGCTAAAAAGGTATTATTTTCCACTTTTTGTCACTTTATACAGATAACATTTATTCATCTACAGTTAGTTGTGAATGTTCAGAGTGTTACCTGTGTTTGCTGTCTTCAGATGTTCCAGCTGCTCCTCACTGACACTCAGTCTGACCTCCAACTCTAAAGAGGAAACAGTAAAAGCGAGTCAGCAGGTTCTTTAAAAGAGTGCAGTCTGATTATTCTTATTGTGTTATTTTATGTTTAATAATGTGTGTAAACAACAACAATCAGCTCATCACTTCTGGACTGACTGACTGATGAAGAAGTGATTGATGGATGAACAAATGGATGATGTACCTGCGTTCATTCTGTCCAGCAGACTCTCAGTCGTGTTCAGTTTTCTCTGCAGCTTCATCAGTTTGAAGCTTTGATCTGAAACACGAGCAGGTAAGAAAACTGCAGTAAAAGTGTGTGTGTGTCTGTATTTCAGTGTATATTTCTTCAGTTACCTGTCCAGTGTGTTTGACTCGCAACAGAGTTCATTCTGACCTGCAGCTGCTTCACTGTATCAGCCTGAACTGAAAACAACAGAGAAAATACAGGAAGTGACATCACTGATCTGACGCTGAACTGAATTGATAGAAAAAGCCTGATCAACACATCCTGTCCATGTTCAAGAAGTGACTCATCAAACCTGCTTTAATGTTTGACTTAATGTCCCCTGCTCCCTGGTGCCTTTAGTGTTTTTAGTTCTCTAGATGGTTTTAAACTTGTTGTGTAAGACGTCAAATTAAATGGAAACCTGTCCTGTAGTTGTTTGGTTTTGCACCAAAGTGTCAGACAGACACCATCATCCTCCTCCGGCTCCCACTCTCAGGATGGAAATGTGCCTAAACGTTTGAACTGGTCAGTGAGTTGAATTCTTCTTTGCGGTGTCTCTGTATTAACTGACAGCTGGTCACTGATGTTATTCACCTGTGGTTTGTGTCTGCAGCTCGTCCAGCCGACGTTCACCAACACTAATTCTGTCGGTCAGAGCTGAAACATCCGCTGACTGAGCTGAAACCAAGACAAGCAACCAAACGGGAATTTTAAAACAGAGTGACAAAAGCAGAAATTTGAGCTAATACTTAACATATCTAATATACAGACTTAAATGTAAAAAATACTTTAAAAGACTTTTTAGGACTTTTAAATATCCTTTAAATATCCTGCTAAAAGACTCACAAATACTGTATTAAAATGAATGATAGATAACAAAATATGCAATAATGAAAATGATTAGTTATAAGGTGGGATACTTGAGCGTATCTTTATATAAAAACAGATGCTGTGATATTATTCCATTTATACTTCCACAACATGTTTATGTGAGTGTGCAGTATCTCTTTGAGTGTGTCATGTCCAATAATAATGAACACATGTATTTATTATTCAGTCCAGGTGTTTCTCACCTGTGTTTCCTGTCTTCAGCTCCTCCACTCGTCTCTCCACAGACCACAGTCGACCTGTGTGACCTGGAAATGTTAAACACACAAAAACACTCTCACATTTTAAAACAGAATAATAATCTACTTTGACTGACAGATCATGTGACCGATGTGTCATGTGACCCACCTGCAGAGTTTCTCTTCAGCTCATCCAGGTGGAGTTGGCTGGAGTTCAGTCTGCTGCTGATCTCTGATAACTGATCTGAAATCAATGAATAAAATAAACATTTAAATATAATAATAAAATAAATCAGATCTGACTGGACTGACAGTAACACATACTGAACCAAACTACACTGTCATTTTCTACAAATGTGAACAACAACAGTCATGGAAGTTACATTCAATAAATGAATGAACACACTCACACACACACACATATATATATATAAATAAATAAATAAATAAATGAGTGAAGGAATGGATGAATATATAATTTAGTAAATGCAAGAATGGATGAATGAACAAAAGAATGAATGGATAAGTAAATGTATAAACAAGTGAGTAAATAAATGACAAAAGACTTTCCTCTTTGATAAAGCTTATAGTTAGGGCTGGCTCAGGTGAGCCCTGAACCGTCCCTTAGTTATGCTGCTGTAGGCCTAGACTGCCGGGAGACTTCCCATGATGCACCTCTCTCCTCCTCTCCCTCTCCATCTGTATGCATGTTTATCCCATTACTGCATGTTACTAACTCGACATCTTCTCTCTCCCGTAGTTCTGTGCTTTCTCGTTTCTCTCCTCTCTCCTTCTGTCGCTTTCAGCAGGTATTTCTGCCTCCCGAGCTGCAGAGTCTGGATCTGTGGTTGTGGGCCACCTGCTGCCCCCGTGTTCCTGCAGAGTCTGGATCTGTGGTTGTGGGCCGCCTGCTGCCCCCGTGTTCCTGCAGAGTCTGGATCTGTGGTTGTGGGCCGCCTGCTGCCCCTGTGTTCCTGCAGAGTCTGGATCTGTGGTTGTGGGCCACCTGCTGCCCCTGTGTTCCTGCAGAGTCTGGATCTGTAGTTGTGGGCCGCCTGCTGCCCCCGTGTTCCTGCAGAGTCTGGATCTGTGGTTGTGGGCCGCCTGCTGCCCCCGTGTTCCTGCAGAGTCTGGATCTGTGGTTGTGGGCCGCCTGCTGCCCCTGTGTTCCTGCTCGACAACTGCTGCTACAGTTGTTGTTATTGGCTCTGTTACTGATGCTGACATTATTATGTGCCTCCCCCCCTCCCCTCTCTCTCAAAACTTAACACGGCAGCGGCAGATGGCCGCCCCCCCTGAGTCTGGTTCTGCTCGAGGTTTCTGCCTCTTAAAGGAAGTTTTTCCTTGCCGCTGTGGCCAAGTGCTTGCTCATGGTGGGATTTGTTGTAATTAATATTATAAAGAGTCCGGTCTCGACCTGCTCTATAGGAAAAGTGCAATGAGATAACTTCTGTTATGAATTGGCGCTATATAAATAAAAGTGAACTGAATAATTCCTATAGCTGTCATTCCTATTATTATTATTATTATTAATTTATTAATATTACCACTACAATGACATTATTACTATTTTAGAAAATTCTAGATGTTATTTGCATTGTGCCTCCCTCTCTCCCACACCCCATCCCCCAAAACCTCTCTCTCTCTCCCAGATGGCCGCCCCCCCATTGAGTCTGGTTCTGCTCGAGGTTTCTGCCTCTTAAAGGAAGTTTTTCCTTGCCGCTGTGGCCAAGTGCTCGCTCATGGTGGGATTGGTTGGGTCTCTGTAAATATTATAAAGAGTCCGGTCTACTCAACTCAACTTTATTTATAAAGCACTTTCAACACCACAAGTGGAACCAAAGTGCTGTACACAAAATATAAAAAAGAAACAGAAAAAACAGAAAACAAACATATGACATACACACCTACGAAGCATTGTCAAAAGCAAAGAAAACAAATAAGTTTTAAGCGCACTCTGAAAAACACCCAATGAAGGACAAGTTTTTAGAGACAGAGGAAGGTCGTTCCATAGCCTCGGAGCTGCAACAGAAAACGCCCGATCACCTTTACAGACTAGGTCTACAGGTCTAGACCTGCGCTGTAGGAAAAGTGCAATGAGATAACTTCTGTTATGAGTTGGCGCTATATAAATAAAATTGAATGATAGAAGATGAAAGATGTATTGATAAATAATGTGTTAGAAATAATACAGTACTACTGTATATATTAATAAGTGAATGAAGGTATTGCTTGACGGATGAATGGATAGATGAGAGTGAATATATGAATGAATGTGTTACTTGTCTCCAGCCGAACGAGAACGAATGATTGACCTTGTATGAAGCTGGGCAGGTGTCTCTCAGCAGATGTGTTCAGTTTTTCCTCCAGTGAGTTCAGTCGACTCTGCAGAGCTGAAACAGAAAATAGTGAAAGACGTCTGCTTTAGTTTTCGGCAGCTCAGGGTGACGTCTTCGTGTTGCTTCTTTAATTCAACTAAAGATATTCAGTTTAAATCATATCTGACAAAGAAAAGCATCAAACCATCACATCGGAGGAGCTGGAACCAACAAATATTTGGTATTTTTGTTTTGAAAATAACAAAAACGATTATTTGATTACCAAAATAGGTGACGCTTCATTTTCTGTCGATCAAGTAATCGACTAATATTTGCAGCTCTAGATCCATCGGTTTGGGTTTCTGATGTGTGATAAACGTTACAGCCGCAGGGGGGCGCTACAGACTTTACTCTATGAGACGTGACATTACACGTGCAACACTTTCCAGCATCTTTGTATCCAACGAAATACGGCGAGGGACGCGAGAATCAGCTTTATAAAGCTGACGTCTGAACACAAACAGAAAGTAACAAGCAGTGGAGCCGTTACACATTCATGTCTTAGAAACGACCTCATACTGAAAGCTACGGGAGCTCTCACACACTGTCAGCAACACTGAGGATTATGGATTATTGATCGATCAGTTCAGTCACCGTGTGTGTTTGTGTTGAGCTCCTCCAGACGGACGTTCAGTCGAATCTCCAGCTCAGACGCTTCAGACTCAGATGAAGTGTTGGAGGCCGGGAATGCTGGGAAATAAAGGGTTAAAAGCGCGTTAAACATTAAAAGTTTTAATTAAACTGTAATCAGTGTTTATTTATAACTCCTGTCATTTATATCAATACATGTCAGTATTTTACATTTGGGACATTTCTGATTCATGTAGTTCAGCTGTTAAATCCAAAATTTTATGTTAAATATGTTGAATTTTCTTGAATGTTCTCGATGAAAACTGAACGAAGAGATTAGAAACTCTTTCATCGGTCGTCACAATCAAGACTAAAGTTCCCACTTTTACACAAGACAGAGGCCAGTCTCCACAAGCACAAAATAAACACAATATAAACATGTAATAAACGGTTTATAACACACTGCTGCAGCTGTAAGCAGATATAAAGACGTGTTTAAGTGTTTATTAATGTTCAGCATTTGTTCTAACGTCTGTGGAGACATTTTATATTCCAGCTGTTTTACTTTATTATCATTCATCATGTTTGTACAGCAGCCTGCACTTATTACAGCTGTTAATAAATACATTCACAAACACTTCGATCTGCTTACGGCTACATTACAGTCTGTTATTAACGGTTATTACGTCTTTATGTACCGATTATACATGATAAACAGGGGAGCAGCAGGAGAGGAAACAGATGAATCTGACCTGAGGTCTGCTTCATCAGCTCCTCCATCAGACTCTCAGCGTGACACAGTCTGACTGCCAGGACTGAAAACACATTCACAACAAAACGTTACTCCTGACATCTGTTTGACCTCCTCGCTGTGACTGAAACTTTCAACGGTGCGAACTGTGCAGCAGTAACACAGTTTTTAATCTTTAAATCTTTCACTTGTCCTTAAAATGAATCTGCACTGGACAGAAGCTCCTCCTCTGTTGTTAAATGTAAACGTCCATCGTCACATCATCCCACGTCACTACAGGCCACGGGGGGGGGCGCTGCTGAGCAGCGGTTACTCCCGCTTTAATATTGAAAATCAGAGAGGTCACAAAGACAGTGTAAGTGTTAAATCTGATGATGATGACGACCTGCGTTCTTCCTCCTCAGCTGCTCCACCGTGCTCTCGCTCGCCCTCAGTCTCGTCTGCAGGAACGGCAGCTCCGCCGCCAGAGCTGCGGAGACACCGGCACAGGGTTACCACGGCAACCAGAGACACACCAGCGCCCATACTGGTGTTAACACATCTGACCGAACCGAACTCTGAAGGAGATAATGGAAGTGTGCGCCTGTAAACAGGTTAAGACATTCATGGGAGTCGAAGCACTGACGGGGTTTAAAGTTAGTACTGAAAGTGAAATCAGTTGAAGCGTAACTGCGAAAAGCATCTGACGTTTTGGTTTCAAGTTTAAGACCTGCAGGCAGCGTCAGCTGCAGGGAAAGAGATGAAAGCAGTTGAACTGTCGGTTAAATTTGTAAATGATGAAAGCAATTAAAATTTCAGCTGGAGTTGAAGTGTTGGATATAGTTGAAGTGCCAGTTGGTATGTAAGCAGTGACAACACTTTAAATTTCAGTCGAAGTGTCGGTCATGGCTCACCTGAGTTCTTCTTCCTCAGGTCGTCCAGTGAGCTGTCGCTGGTGTTCAGTCTGAACCGAAGCGTCGACATTTCAACTGAAAACTCGACCGCCCGAGCTGAAAGACCAAAGCACGACGAAGTGACGAACACAAGCAGAAACGTACTGACATCATCGTGAAGCGTCTCAGCAGCTGCTGGACTGAGATGAGACGCGCTTCATCGTTCACGCTCCCCTCAGGATGAACTGTAATAACTCTGCTGATCCTCTGACTTTCCCTCTGGCGCCGCCATCAGGTCGACACGTTAACGCGTCCGACACTTTGGTTTCTGACCTGCAGAGCTGCTGACGCTCCCATCAGCCTCAGCTGCGCTCTGTGTTCACTGCTAACAAGCTAATGTTAGCATGCTAACACGCTAATGTTAGCATGCTAACACGCTAAGCTAAGATGGGGAACATCATACCTGCTAAACATCAGCATGTTAGCATGTTGATGTTAGCATTTAGCTTAAATGCACTGCTGTGGCTAAGCACAGCCCGACAGAGATGCTAGCTTGGCTGCAGACTGATCCTAGAGCTGATGCAATACCCGAGTTTCAGAACTAAACTGTTTGTGATATCTTTCTTTGAGAAATATAAATGTGGTTTAACAAAGCTTTTCAGAAGAACTTTAAACAAACTACAGTCTGAAACCGGAGAAATGATCAAACCAGGAAGTACCTGATCAAAGAAGTCAGTGAGATTACGGTTCTGACGGGACATCCGATGTTTCAGTACCTGGCTGTTTTTGATTCTCGGTGCTACAGACACAAACAGGTGTTGAGGTTTAATAGAGGAACCACTTACTCCAGCTGTCAGATAAATGTAGAGAAGGAAAAGCACAAAATCTACAGAATGGAAAAACTCAGAAGCTCTCGACTGATAGACGGAGGTGGAGGACTTCAGGTATTTCACTAGAGTTGCAAAACACAACATTTTAGAAAACAACAAAACAGCAAACACGTTTCAAAAAATGTTTGTGTTTTGCACTTCAGGGCCACCGTACTTCACACCTTTGCTTCTCTCAAGAATTAATTCTGTTTATATTAATTGTTCATATGAGGTTTTTAATAGCACCCATCCCCCTCCATCACCTACCTTTGCTCTGCTCCTCCAGCTCCTCCACCTTCCTCCTCAAATCTGAGTTCAGCTCCATCAGCAGCTTCCTGTCAGCCTCCGTCTTCACCTCAGCGACCTTCAGCTCCTCCCTCTGCTGGACCGCCGTCTCCTCCAGTCTGTCCAGGCTGCGTCTCTGCTGCTCAGCCTCCACCTCCCCGTCCCTCAGCCGGCTCTCCATGCTCCGCAGGACCTGACGCTGCTCCACCTCCACCGCTTTCAGGCTTAGGACCAGCTCCCTCAAACCCCACAGCTCGTCCCAGAGGACAGGGAGCTCCGGTGGGACGTCAGCCGCCGTCCGGACATCGTCGTCCCGGGGAACAGAAGCCTCCGACTGTCCCTGACTGACGGCTGGAGACAAACAGAAGAGCAGCAGCAGAAACAGAGCGGCAGGCTTCATCCTGAAACCCAAACCTGTTGCTCAACTAGAGCTTTTATACACACACACACACACACACACACACACACACACACACTAATCCTGGTGAAAACCTTTAGTATGGATGAATGAGTCCACTCTCAGAAACATGTTTGCTCCCTTCAGGATTAAACAGAAATAAAATACAAATCAGGCAAACTAAACTACATTTTTATAGAAATTCATTTTCCATATAGAGCATGAAGGTTTATTCTTGGCCTTGGAAATAGTAGACTGACTAGATCATCTTAACTCAAGGTCCACTCTCTTACTTTTTTGCTGGTCTTTCCAGATCTTAGTCTAAACTCTTTGCTGGAGCTTTTGGCCACATTACGATTACTTTGCCAACACATTTATATAGGTTTGGTTTAGCTTCCCCTAATTTCCAGTCGAGTTTCGACCGTTTCAAAGACTTCAAGAATGAACTTTTAAGCCAACGTGGACGAGAAGTCCTTAAAGTGCTCAGAATATATATATATATATATTTTTAAAATATGAATATCTATAATTCAGTGACAACTAAGAAAACTGCATCTGCTGAGGAAGATAATGTGATACGATCTAAAGTTGCAGGACGGCTACTAAATGGACCTTGTGTTTTCTCTGGCTGTAGATGAGATCAGCTGTGGATGATCCTGCTGCACAGAGGATGGACCTTAACGTGTCTGCTGACCTTTCCTCTCGACACACAACACAGGAAATATCAGAATACAATGTTCAGATTGTCCCGACGTCCCGCTCCTCGGAGGATGAACCCTGTAGATTTTAATGACTCCATGATCCGGCCTCTAGCGCCACCTTCAGGACGAGCTTT
Organism: Siniperca scherzeri; assembly: GCA_027580175.1. Classification (NCBI taxonomy): domain Eukaryota; kingdom Metazoa; phylum Chordata; class Actinopteri; order Centrarchiformes; family Sinipercidae; genus Siniperca; species Siniperca scherzeri. The sequence goes on from CM050850.1 coordinate 29,449,601, forward strand.
ACATGTTTAGCTCCTCTGCTGGTCAGACTCTAACAGATCAATCATCAGGATGTTGTTTGATGTGTTATCTGATAAATGATGAGAAATTGCAGAAATGCCAAAAAAGGGGTCATCGACCAAGGACCATCTGTGATCATGTGACCAAAGTTTCAGGATTTCACACCTCAGTCAGGTGACAAGTGAGCAAACTGATGGAAAATTAAATGTCAATTGAGCCAATTTCTTTTCATAAAGCTAAAAACAAAAAACAAATACATAATTATTTGAATAGTTAATACATTTTTAAAAGCCGATATTGCTGATACATTTATATTTTTACACAGACGTTTGATAAGGATCTGTAAATATGTTTATTAAAGCACAGTGAAATCTGTTGTGTTCGGGACAGTTTACAGTGTAAAACAAGCCGTCAGCGCCCTCTGGTGGACAAACTGTTTAACATTTCTGTACTGACGTTTACCGTTAGACCACAGATATACTGATAATACAATTACACCAAAACATAATACCGGCTGTGCTGATGTCAGACTCTCGGGTTTATGTTAAAAAAAAAAAACAAATCAGCTGATTTCACACTTTTACAGTTTTGTCTTCTTCATTCTCACATTTGTAGGTTTTAGTTTGAGTAAACTGGTTCGAATCCTATTTGAAGGACAGGGACTACTTCGTGTAATTCACATCACAGCGTACAAAAACGACGTGGAGTTCCCCAAGGCTCCGTTCTCGGGCCTCTTCTGTTCTGCTGCCACCAGCTCGGATTATAGAACCCAACTAAATCTCTTACTGTCAGTTTGCAGGCGACACGCAGACTTATGTCACGACGTCACCAGATGACCGGTCCCATACCGACAGTAAGGGCATCGAACAAATCAAAAGTCAGAACTCCGCTTCAGTCGCTAGCGTTGTTAAAGACCACAAACCAGGCCGGAAATCCTGGTGTAGTCCTGGACTCGGAACTTTTGCAACCGAAGCTGGATTTATCATCAGTCGCCTCGACTACTGTGACGCTGTCTTCACAGGTGTCAGATCAGATAGCTGCAGTCCTCACTAAGACCAGGAGAGACCACATCGGTCCAGTCCTCAGATCTTTGCACTGGTTTCCTGTTTGTCCAAGAACTGACTTTAAAATACTCCTGTTGGTTTATAAAGTAGTGAATGGTCTGCTTACTGTACCCAGAGTCCAGCCCAGACCTCTCAGATGGTCTGGGTTCAGGTCTGCTTACTGTACCCAGAGTCAGACCTCTCAGATGGTCTGGGTTCAGGTCTGCTTACTGTACCCAGAGTCCAGCCCAGACCTCTCAGATGGTCTGGGTTCAGGTCTGCTTACTGTACCCAGAGTCAGACCTCTCAGATGGTCTGGGTTCAGGTCTGCTTACTGTACCCAGAGTCCAGCCCAGACCTCTCAGATGGTCTGGGTTCAGGTCTGCTTACTGTACCCAGAGTCCAGCCCAGACCTCTCAGATGGTCTGGGTTCAGGTCTGCTTACTGTCCCCAGATCTGAACCAAACTCAGAGAAAACTGCAGATCTGCTCCGACTGTTTATTTAAATCAGGGCTTAAAACTTTTGTTTACATTTGATGAAGTTAAATTTGGGATTATTTATTATTTATTCACATTTTGTTTGATACGTCTCATTGTATTTCATCTTGTTTTTTTTAAATCTTCCATCTGACTTTGTTTTACTCTTTAAAATCCCATTCGTAGTATTTTTCTGTCGTGTTGTTTGTTCTCTTGTTGTTGTTGAAAGGTGTCGTGCTAATAAACGTCAGTGGGATCAGTTTCTCCTCTGCAGCGCTGCATACCAAACATAGCTAACACGCTAATCTGTAGCTCAAACACTGAACCGCACAAAGACCTCACGGCTCAGAGGATCTGTGCACTAAACTGTCACGTGCACACTCATGTGCACGGCTATACTGTGCGTTGAAGATACATTTATTTAAATCCAGTTGTTGTATTGGATTTTCTTTTGCAAATGTCCTCGCTATTCACCTTATTTGTGACTGTTTTTGTCTCAATAAACTTTAGTTCCCACTGAGATCGGCGTGTGTCGTTTTTATACCTTTCGTCGGAGTTTTCCATGTATATAGTTTAGTTTTATCGAAGTTATTTATTTAAAACGTCTGTTCTTGCTCTTCTGCTGCTGTAACTTCATCTTTGCCTTTTTTCTACGCTAACAAATGTTCTTGACCGCGAAGCACTTTGTGAAGTTTGTTTGCAAAAGAGCGAGTCCCGATAACAGAGTCTGTCAGTCTGTCGGGGGGTTTTGTTTCATTCGTTTTGACGGACGCTGCTGGTGACCAATCACAGAGCTAGAAAAACAATACACAGATTCAAAAACTACGCAAGAAAATCAAGTCGGCTGCACGAATGCCGTACATAAGGTGCGCGGTCAAAATAAGTAACTTTGGGTTCCATTCACTGAAAAGGCTGAGGGATACGGTCAAAAGCTCTGGGAAAAGTAAGAGAGCCTTATGTTCAGAGCAGAGTTTCGTCCACCGAGTGCATCGTCATGTTTTTAAAAACGCGAGGTCATTTAGGAGAACCGCTTTTTCCCCTCTTTGGAAATCTCAACAGTATTTTAGTAGAAAACATTTACTTCGTCAGTGTCCAAAACCAGAAAACAGCATTTTATTATTTCAGATCAAACCTTTTTAATGGCAGCACAGACAAACTTTCACACGTCCTTAAAAACATGGTGGGCTCCTTTAACAGGAAGGAAAACGGGTTCTCTTCTCAACGCTCGCTTCGCTTCACCCGACTGACTTTGGTTGGAAGAATCAGTCACATGCTGAACTGAACTGATGCGTTTCACACTGGTTTGACGTCGGGTGTTCGAACCCTGACACAAGTTCTAGTTACACAGCCACACATGATACATCGCAGCAGTTTGTTAACCTGAATCTGGTCTGACTGGATCTGTTGTCCTTCTTGGCTTCAGTGGACAGTTTCGGTCCCTCGCGACGCTCCAGAAAGACTTTCCCCCCCCTGAAGAAAACCAGACGGAACCAGATTCGGCCTGGTTTCTGATTTGTTGTCCAGTGTGAACGGCGTCTCGTCGTGCGTCCGATTCTCTCCACCGAGCTCAGGTTTGTAAACAGGTCCGTTGTCGCCATGGCAACCACTGTTTGTTTGTTTGTTTGTTTGGCGCCGCCGTAACCACGGCAGCGTTCAGGAGTTTGTTTTCTTGTTTTTACGTCCGAAAGAGGCTCCTGCCATCACACACGCCAATAAAAATGCACAAAAACTAATTTAAAAAAAATGAAACCAGAAACTTTCCCTTTGTGGCGAGCAGACAGACAGTCAGACAGACAGTCAGACAGACAGTCAGTCAGACAGACAGACAGTCAGTCAGACAGACAGACAGTCAGACAGTCAGTCAGACAGTCAGACAGTCAGACAGACAGTCAGACAGACAGACAGTCAGACAGACAGTCAGACAGACAGTCAGTCAGTCAGACAGTCAGACAGACAGTCAGTCAGTCAGACAGTCAGTCAGACAGACAGTCAGACAGTCAGACAGTCAGACAGTCAGACAGTCAGTCAGACAGACAGTCAGACAGTCAGACAGTCAGTCAGACAGTCAGACAGTCAGACAGTCAGTCAGACAGTCAGACAGTCAGACAGTCAGACAGTCAGTCAGACAGACAGTCAGACAGTCAGTCAGTCAGACAGTCAGTCAGACAGACAGACAGACAGACAGTCAGACAGTCAGACAGTCAGACAGTCAGTCAGACAGTCAGACAGTCAGACAGTCAGACAGTCAGTCAGACAGACAGTCAGACAGTCAGTCAGTCAGACAGTCAGACAGACAGACAGTCAGACAGACAGTCAGACAGACAGTCAGACAGTCAGACAGACAGTCAGTCAGACAGTCAGACAGACAGACAGTCAGACAGACAGTCAGACAGACAGTCAGACAGTCAGACAGACAGTCAGACAGACAGTCAGACAGTCAGACAGTCAGTCAGACAGTCAGACAGACAGACAGTCAGACAGACAGACAGTCAGTCAGCCACAGTAAGAAGTAAAGCGAACGCTTGACTTTAACGCCCCCATTACAAACATGTGATAACTGGTTTATAAACTAACGCAGCTGAAGCAGATACGGACATTTAGTGTTTATTAATGTTTATTGACAACAACTCGAACTGACGCCATTTTATATTATTACCGCTGCGTTTTACTCATCCGTTAATCCTGCAGCCTGCGCCCCGTCTGCAGGAGGAGCCATCGACGTCCCGGGTCCTTTCGTATTGATTATCTGCAGATGCTGAACCTGATTCTAATATTAACTAATTCCATCAGGTGCCGACGCACTGAGCGCAGCTGTAGATACTAAATCTGACGCACCAGCAGCTGCTCGATCTCATTACTGAAGGTCCTGATGCAAAACTAAAACCTTCACTCACGTCAGATCGATCATTTCTGCCGATCGGCTCAGCTGGAGAATGTGACCGCTGAAACAGAAGTCGCCTCGCTGCTGGAGCTGATCTTGATGCCTGATCGATGATCTTTTGTTAACTTTTGTTCTGTCGCGGAGTTTCTCACCGAGTCAGCTTTGCTGTGACGGCTGGTCTCAGATCAGCTGTAGTTACAGTCGACACATCAATAAACACGTATCTGCTCACGGCGACGTTAGAAAACTCTTGTTACACGTTTGCATAGCGATCGATCGTGATCGACGGGGGCCGAAAGTGTTGCGTGTTTAGTGTCGTGTGTCCGATCAAAGATTTTAAAACGTAATAATCTGTTCAGAGCTCCAGGTCTCCTCGACCTGCTGACCTCTGACCTCTCAGACCAGTCCAGCCTTCTTCAAACCAGGCAAAAGTCTGAGACCTCCAGGAGTCCAGATCTGAACCGGTCCGGTCCATGTTCCGTTCTGGTCCAGTTGAGTCCGGCCTGATCAGCGCTGGCCGGTGTAAGCTCTGAACCAGGAGGTGACGGAGGCAGCGGCAGACGAGATCATCCCTCCAGTGTTCGCAGAGGGCTGGGAAACCTGCAATGCACTCTGGGAAAGATCCATGGACTGGAAGGAGGAGGAGGAGGAGGAGGAGGAGGAGGAGAGAGGAGGAGGAGGAGGAGGAGGAGGAGAGGAGGAGGAGGAGGAGGAGGAAGAGGAGGAGAGGAAGAGGAGGAGGAGAGGAAGAGGAAGAGGAGGAGAGGAAGAGGAGGAGGAGGAGGAGGAGAGGAGGAGGAGGAAGAGGAGGAGGAGGAGGAGGAGGAGAGGAAGAGGAGGAGGAGGAGGAGGAGGAGGAGGAGGAGGAGGAGGAGAGAGGAAGAGGAGGAGGAGGAGGAGGAGGAAGAGGAGGAGGAGGAGGAGGAAGAGGAGGAGGAGGAGGAGGAGGAAGAGGAGGAGGAGGAGGAGGAAGAGGAGGAGGAGGAGAGGAGGAGAGGAAGAGGAGGAAGAGGAGGAGGAGGAGGAGGAGGAGGAGAGGAAGAGGAAGAGGGTGTGTTATAACTGATAGTATTTTGCTTCCCGCCCACCTGATCTAAATGCTGACTGTCTCATAATAAAGGCCTTTTCTGGTTTAGCGTGAACGCGGTGGAAACGGAAAGCGAACCGCAGTTTGATCTACAACTCAGACAATTAATCAATTAATCAATTAATCAATATTCCAAACAACAAATATTACAGATATTCCATTTAGTTTCCCTCCTTGCTGTCGGTGTCTCCGACCTTCTGGTTTTCGTATCTCAGTAACTGAACCTCTTTGGGTTTTTGGACATTTGAAGATGTGAACTGTGAGGAAACCTAGACCTGGTCTAACTCTACAGACCGGTCTGTGATCCAGGTGTTTCTACCTGCGATGGGATGTCACAGAATCGCGGACTGGGCACCGTCTCCCAGTCCGTCCCCAGGTCCGTCTCCTCGTCCGTCACCGCCTCGTCTCCGCTCTCCTCCGCCGGCCCCGCAGCCTCCGGCTCCACGAACTCCATCGACTCCTCCAGGTCGGCGCTCACCTCGAACGGACCCGTCCTGCACCGAAGCCCGCAGACCCGGACCAGACCGGGGACAACAGAGACGCACGCGTCAGAGAAAAGCTTTGTTAGAATCAAACATCAGGGAGCTTGGAGAGGCGGGACCTAGACTCCTCACAGCTCTCTGATTGGTTGTTTTCCAGACAGACAGGCGTATCTCACCTGCCCAGGTTGTCGTTGTCAGGGGAAACCAGAAACATGATGTTCCTCAGAGTGTGATGGGGGTGGAGCTTCTCACTGTCTACATGCTACACACACACACACACAGGTAAAGTGTTAAAGCACCTGAAAACCTGGTTTCAACTCTTGTTTCTAATTAAATAAGAAATAAGCAACAATCAAAGTTAAAGTGCTTCAACAGTTAAATGTAACAGCTTTTCCTATTTATGGATATTGATATTATTTACCTCCATTACTGCTGTGCAAAATCTTAATAATCTCACTAAGCTACATTTAACTCGACAGTACTTATTACTTATTACTTATTTTATTACACTGTATTATTATACTGTATTATCATCATCAACAGGTAAACCCACCTGGTACGTCATTTACTTTCTGACCTGTTTTATAGTTTTATAGTTTTATAGTGTATCATATTGTTTGCTAGCACTTCCTCCTGTGTGCGCTGACGTAAAGGCGAGCTGCTGGAACAAAGAGTTTCCCTTCAGGATCAATAAAGGATTTCTGATTGATCAGGACTGCGTAGTTTGATCAGAGCTGGTGCACAAAAAATACGTGACATCACCTTTTCCAGCAGAGCCACGCCCCCCTGGACCAGTGGGAGGAGCCTCAGCGAAACATGTGTGTGTGTGTCAGTGTGTGTGTGTGTGTCAGTGTGTCAGTGTGTGTCAGTGTGTGTCAGTGCGTGTGTGTCAGTGCGTGTGTGTGTGTGTGAGTGTGTCAGTGCGTGTGTGTGTGTGTGTAGTGTGTCAGTGTGTGTGTCAGTGTGTGTGTGTGAGTGTGTCAGTGTGTGTGTGTGTGTGTGTCAGTGCGTGTGTGTCAGTGTGTGTGTGTCAGTGTGTGTGTGTCAGTGCGTGTGTGTGTCAGTGCGTGTGTGTGTGTGTGTCAGTGCGTGTGTGTGTGTGTATATGTCAATGCGTGTGTGTGTGTGTGTGTGTGTGTGTGTGTGTGTGTGTGTGTGTGTGTGTGTGTGTGTGTGTGTGTGTGTATGTCAATGCGTGTGTGTGTATGTGTCAGTGCGTATGTGTGTGTGTGGTGTGTGTGTCAGTGCGCGTGTGTGTCAGTGCGGTGTGTGTGTGTGTGCGTGTGTGTGTCAGTGCGTGTGTGTGTGTGTCAGTGCGTGTGTGTGTCAGTGCGTGTGTGTGTGTGTGTGTGTGTGTGTGTGTCAGTGCGTGTGTGTGTGTGTGTCAGTGCGTGTGTGTGTGTGTCAGCGTGTGTGTGCGTGTGTGTGTGTGTGTCAGTGCGTGTGTGTGTGTGTGTGTGTGTCAGTGCGTGTGTCAATGCGTGTGTGTGTGTGTGTGTGTGTGTGTGTGTGTGTCAATGCGTGTGTGTGTGTGTGTGTGTCAATGCGTGTGTGTGTGTCAGCGTGTGTGTGTGTGTGTGTCAGTGCGTGTGTGTGTATATGTGTGTGTGTGTGTGTCAGTGCGTGTGTGTGTGTGTGTGTGTGTGTGTGTGTCAGTGCGTGTGTGTCAGTGCGTGTGTGTGTGTGCGTGTGTGTGTGTGCGCGTGTGTGTGTGTGTGTGTCATGCGTGTGTGTGTGCGCGCGTGTGTGTGTGTGTGTCAGTGCGTGTGTGTGTGCGTGTGTGTGTGTGTCAGTGCGTGTGTGTGTGTGTGTCAGTGCGTGTGTGTGTGTGTGTCAGTGCGTGTGTGTGTGTGTCAGTGCGTGTGTGTGTGTGTCAGTGCGTGTATGTGTCAGTGCGTGTGTATGTGTGTGTGTGTATGTCAGTGCGTGTGTGTGTGTCAGTGCGTGTGTGTGTGTGTGTGTGTGTCAGTGCGCGTGTGTCAGTGCGTGTGTGTGTGTGTGTGTGTGTGTGTGTGTGTGTGTGTGTGTGTGTGTGTCAGTGTGTGTGTGTGTCAGTGTGTGTGTGTGTGTCAGTGCGTGTGTGTCAGTGCGTGTGTGTGTGTGTGTGTGTGTCAGTGCGTGCGTGTGTGTCAATGCGTGTGTGTCAGTGCGTGTGTGTGTGTCAGTGCGTGTGTGTGTCAGTGCGTGTGTGTGTGTCTGTGTGTGTGTATGTGTCAATGCGTGTGTGTGTGTCAATGCGTGTGTGTGTGTCAATGCGTGTGTGTGTCAGTGCGTGTGTGTGTGTCAATGCGCGTGTGTCAGTGCGTGTGTGTGTGTGTGTCAATGCGTGTGTGTGTGTGTCAATGCGTGTGTGTGTGTGTGTGTGTCAGTGCGTGTGTGTCAATGTGTATGTGTCAATGCGTGTATGTGTATGTGTATGTCAATGCGTGTGTGTGTCAATGCGTGTGTGTGTGTGTCAATGCGTGTGTATGTCAATGCGTATGTGTGTGTGTCAATGCGTGTGTGTGTGTATATGTCAATGCGTATGTGTGTATGTGTATATGTCAATGCGTATGTGTGTGTCAATGCGTGTGTGTGTGTGTGTGTCAATGCGTATGTGTGTGTATATATATGTGTGTGTGTATGCGTGTGTGTATGTGTGTGTCAGTGCGTGTGTATGTGTCAGTGTGTGTGTGTGTGTGCGCGCGTGTGTGTGTGTGTATGTCAGTGCGTGTGTCAATGCGTGTGTCAATGTGTATGTGTCAGTGCGTATGTGTGTGTGTGTCAATGCGTGTGTATGTCAATGCGTGTGTGTGTGTCATGCGTGTGTGTATGTGTGTGTCAATGCGTATGTATATATATGTGTGTGTGTGTGTATGTGTGTCAATGCGTGTATGTCAATGCGTGTGTGTGTATGTGTATGTGTGTGTGTGTGTCAATGTGTATGTGTCAATGCGTGTGTGTGTGTGTGTGTGTGTGTGTGTCAGTGCGTATGTGTGTATGTGTCAGTGCGTGTGTGTGTGTGCGTGTGTGTGTGTGTCAGTGTGTGTGTGTGTGTGTGTGTGTGTGTCAGTGCGTGTGTGTGTGTGTGTGTGTGTGTGTGTGTGTGTGTCAGTGTGTGTGTGTGTCAGTGCGTGTGTGTGTGTGTGTGTGTGTGTCAGTGCGTGTGTGTGTGTGTGTGTGTGTGTGTGTGTGTGTGTGTGTGTGTGTCAGTGTGTGTGTGTGTGTCAGTGTGTGTGTGTGTGTGTCAGTGTGTGTGTGTGTGTCAGTGTGTGTGTGTGTGTGTGTGGACCTGTGAGAAGCAGAGATGCAGGATGTTGGTGTTGAGTTTGCTCAGAGCTCTGGTGAAGCGGTATCGGCTCAGATTCTCTCCACAGAACTCACTGAGGAACAAACAGGTTCACTGTTAAACATCTACGAGACATTAAAGAACCCGACGCTCTGTTTTCCTGACGCTGTTCTGTCAGTGAAGGCGGCAGCAGGTGTTTCCGTCCCACCTGTTGCAGAGCTTCTTGGGCAGGTTGACGTCCAGGATGTGAGACAGGATGGTGACGAGCTGCGTGGCGTAGCAGAGAGCGGCGCTGATGGTGTGAGCCGGGTTGATGTGGTCCAACTCTGCAGACACACAGGGGGTCAAAGGTCAGAGGACAGGCAGACACACAGGGGGTCAAAGGTCAGAGGACATGCAGACACACAGCGGGTCAAAGGTCAGAGGACAGGCAGACACACAGCGGGTCAAAGGTCAGAGGACATGCAGCACACAGCGGGTCAAAGGTCAGAGGACAGGCAGACACACAGGGGGTCAAAGGTCAGAGGACAGGCAGCACACAGGGGTCAAAGGTCAGAGGACAGGCAGACACACAGGGGGTCAAAGGTCAGAGGACATGCAGCACACAGCGGGTCAAAGGTCAGAGGACATGCAGCACACAGGGGGTCAAAGGTCAGAGGACATGCAGCACACAGCGGGTCAAAGGTCAGAGGACAACTTTGGACCAGGTCTACACAAATATGGCTGAGGCTTACGCCGTGACCCCCTCTCCCCCATCAAAGTTTGGCCTGCGGGGGTCGACTCCACGCTGCAGGACAGGTTTCGACACACAGACCGGAGCATGTTTGCCTCTCAGGCCACCGGTGGCTCGGACAGAGACCGCTACACCTCCTCTGCACTGGACTACATCAGCATCACCACATACCCAAATCAGAAGCCATGGACGAACAAGGAGGTGCGCAACACGGCCTTCAGATCAGGTGAGGCGCTGGCCTACAGCACTTCCAGGGCAAACCTGAGGGGGGGGGGGGCATCAAAAAGGCCAAGCACTGCTACAAGCTAAAGTCAGAGGAGCGCTTTTCCAACTCCGACCCTCGACGCGTGCGGCAGGGCATCCGGGCCATCAGCAACCACAAACCCAGACCCTCCACCCCGCAGCCGCAGCCGTCTCCTTCCCGAACGAGCTCGACGACTTCTATGCTCGCTTCGAGAGAGACAACAGGGAAACCGCCACCAAGCTCACACCCTCAGCTGACCGCCCGACCCTCACACCCCCCTCCCACAGATGTCTACACTGCACTGAGCCGGCACGTGCAGCGCAGCTCGCTGGGGTCTTTACGGCTGTTTTCAACCAGTCCCTCGCCCAAGCAGCCGTGCCAGCACGCTTTGAATCCACCTCCATTGTGCCAGTGCCGAAACGCTCTAGTCCAACGTGCCTGAACGACTACCGCCCCGGTAGCACTCACATCTATTGTTATGGGTGCTTTGAGCCGCTGGTCCTGGCACACCTAAAGGACTTCCTCCCATCCACACTGGACCCACACCAGTTTTTCCTACCGCAGCAACAGGAGCACAGAGGACGCAGTCTCCGTGGCACTGCGCTCACACACCTGCACAATACGAACACTTATTATTACTGCATTCAACACTGTCGTCCCTTCCAAGTTAATCACCAAACTTGGAAACCTGGGCATGAACGCCTCCATTTGCAATTGGATTATGGACTTCCTGACAAACGGACCTCAGCTTGTGAGGTCAGGCCACAGCTGCTCCACCACCATCACACTCGACACTGGCGTACCACAGGGCTGTGTGCTGAGCCCCTTCGTCTACTGCCTCCTCACACTCGACTGCAGGCCTGCGCATGGATCTGACGCCTGCCACCTTCAGAAGGTTTCTGATGACTCTGCTGTGGTGGGAACTATCAGCGGTGGTGATGAGACGGAGTACAGGGCTGCGGTGGGGAACTTGGTCTCATGGTGCGAGCAGAACCATCTGCAGCTCAATGCGACTAAGTCTAAGGAGCTGGTTGTGGATCTACGAAGGGCCAAGGCACCAGCGACCCCGGTTTCCATCCAGGGGGTCAGTGTGGACATTGTAGAGGACTACAAGTACCTGGGAGTCCACATGGACTATAAACTGGACTGGACCAAGAACACTCAGGCTGTTTACAGGAAGGGCCAGAGCCGCCTCTGTTTCCTGAGGAGGCTGAGGTCCTTCAGCATCTGCCGGACGATGCTGAGGATGTTTTATGAGTCTGTGGCGGCCGGTGCTGTCCTGTATGCTGTTGCATGCTGGGGCAGCAGGCTGAGGGCGGCGGACGCCAACAGACTCAATAAAACTGACCCGTGAGGCCGGTGACATCGTGGGGGCGGAGCTGGACTCTCTGGCGGTGGTGTCAGAGAGGAGGACGCTGGGTAAACCACACGCCATCTTGGACGGCGTCTCCCACCCGCTCCATGACGCGCCGGTCAAACAAAGGAGCGCCTTCAGCGGAAGACTCGTCCCCCCACAATGCACCACAGAGCGCCACAGGAAGTCATTCCTGCCTGTGGCCATCAGACTCTTTAACTCCTCCCTCTAAGTGTCAGTCTGTCTGACCCGAAGTCACTAAACTGGACATCGATCATTAACATCTCTGCAATACTTGAATAATTGTGCAATATTCTCTTTCAGTTTAATTTATTGATATTTATTCATACTTCCATTACTGCTGTGCAAAATCCTCCATCTCATAATCATCTTAAGCTGCACTTAACTTGACAGTTCATGCACTATTACTTATATTATTACATTGTATTACACCGTACATACTTATCAACCTCTAAATCCACTTTGGTACTTACACTTATTTTAGCTTTTATACTTTATATCCACGTTGTACTTAATTTATCTGACCTGTATTATATTTGACTGATGTGACAGTGAGCTGCTGTAACGAAAGAGTTTCCCCTCGGGGATCAATAAAGTCTTTCTGATTCTGATCGAATATATAATAGTACAACAGTCACAGGGACATTTTCCTGATTAAACTCAGACTTTTACTGCAACAGTATTTTTACAGTGTGTATTAGTACTTTTACTGTAGTAAAGGACCTGAGTACTTCCTCCAACACTCGTTTCTACCTCCTCAAAATGATGCTGGAGTCCCGCCCCCCCTCCCCGCTCACCTGGGCCCTGATTGGTGCTCTTCTCCTCCACCCAGCTGTAGTAGGCGGAGCAGTCTCCGTTGCTGGGCAGGGTGACGGGGGGTCCGGTGATGCTGATGCTGGTCTCTCCATTCTGGTCGTCCCAGATCCAGCGTCCGGACAGGTAGGTGGTCCTCCGAGCCTCGGCCAGCTCGCTCACCGTGCTGGAGGTCAACGCGGGGTCGCACTCCGCCACCACATCTGCGGGGTCTCTGAGCGGCAAACGCAGGGGCAGTGGACAGGTTAACAATGGGACAACGTTTTATGCTTTTCTAAATTCTCCTCACACACTTTGTCTCTGCAATTCAGCTAGTTTAGTTTTATATATTTATATTTGCACAAGTAATAAGACACAGAAACATAACGCACTAAAGGAGTGAAAAGATTTTAAAACCCTAAAAAAAAGGGTTCAAAGAGACATCTCAGCAAAAACATTCGGACAGAAAGTGAAGCACGTTTCCATCTGGTCGGTGTCGTCCCTCATTCGTCCAGCAGCGCTCCATCGTAGAAAAGGTTTCAGTCGTGGTCGTCTGGACGCTGTTTTCAGAATCAAGACGTTTCGGCTCCCATCCGGAAGCCATTCTCAATTGTGAAAATGGTCTGAGAACTTTAAGCTACTCTGCGTTGCTTAAGCCCCGCCCTCAGGAAGGAGTCTACCTGAGTATCTAAGTTTCTGAGTTCTCAGACCATTTTCACAGTTGAGAATGACTTCCGGATGGGAGCCGAAGCGTCTTGATTCTGAAAACAGCGTCCAGACGACCGCGACTGAAACCTTTCCTACGATAATTTCCATCTGGTGTCATCGCGCGTTGATCGCTGGACTGCGTTTATTCGCCCCAAACAGCCAAAGCATCAACCGTACAGACGTTAGCTGTAAGCTAGCAAGCAACAGACGCAGAAACTCAGGTTCTGTCTGCTGTCTCTCTCCGTTTCCTCTCGTTCAAGCTGAAACATTATCAACTCCCGCAGACGCGTCTATGCTTCGATTCACGTCTCATCTCTACACATTGACATTGTGCGCGACCAGGCGGCTCGGTCAGGTGTGCGTGGTCTCACCTGCTGCCCTGTTTCTCCTCCTGCGTGGGGAAGATGTGGGTGGTGAGCTCCAGGATGTGCTCTCGTCTCAGAGCAGCCAGCTGACTCAGTCTGCTCTGCAGCTCGCGGCTGCGTCTCTCCAGCAGCTCCCCCAGGCGACGGTTGTGACGCTCGATTTTATCCCGTTTCTCCTGGTGACGTCCGGCCCGCCGCTGCAGCCGCTGACTCTCCTCCTGAGAGCGCAGGAGGAGGTCCTTATCTGCAGGAGGGGGAGGGGGGGATCTACATGAATAACGCCAGTTCCACATTTTTTATTCTAAACCGTGAATTTTGCCGAGAGGCGACATATTTGCAGCCGTGAAGGAAGAGTGAATGAGGGCTTCCAGAGAGCATCGCGAGCAAACGAGTTAAGACTCACCGCTCTTCACCTCCTCGTTGCCCCCGGCGACCGCCTCCTTCAGCTGCTCGATCTTCATCTTACACGACATGATCTTCCATTTCTGAGAGGAAACGGCAGCTCGTCAGTTTACTCTGTCTGATCCAGACACCGCGACTCATTCAGGCGTCGGAGATCAGCTATCACTAACAAACCACCGCAAAACATCAACATCGTCCTCTTCAAAATACATTTACTTTGTGTGAAGACAGGAGAAATGTATAATGTATAAATATAAAGCATTACAACCAACTTTTTAAAACAATATTTACTAAATAAAATCTTTCATCGCTAGTTAAAAAGGTTGAACCTCCATTTTTCAATTAAAAAGGCAGCAAATTCAACCTTTTCAACTTAATTTTTCTTCAGATTTTAAAAAAAACAAACTGATTTCCAATCAATCTACATTGAACCTCAACACATCCATCCGTAACCTTAAGAACGTACAGTATAAATACACTGTATTATTATTAGAATAATATATATATATATGAATCAACTGAGTGCAGCGTGAGGTTAGAGGCAAAGAAAGATTTCAATCTTATCAGCAACTGAATACTTAACTGTGAAATTTAATCAAATCGCACTCAATTTATCGAAGTGAAATATTTTATTAAGCCGAATGTAAGAGGTTTGAAATCCTCAATTTTCCAATCGATCGATACGTTTTTAAGTTGCACAGTTTTAAAAACTTTAATTCAGACAGAAAATTCAGGAGGTCACGTCTCATCTTCAGATTCAAGTTAAATAATAAAAGCAAATCAAGGTGCTCACGCTGGATTTGTTCACTTCAGACGGAAACCTGAACTGCAGGCCGGTTCTGTCCTATCAGGTTACGTTCTGTCAGTCACATGATTTAAAAAAAAAAAAGAAACGTTCAGATGAGCGACTGGAAACCTGATCGCAGAATTCAAACCAGATAAATCCAGATGTTTTTTTCTATGTAAAATATTCGTACTTAAATTTCACAATGGAGGTATTCAGTTGCTTATTAAATTCAAATTATTATGGCCTTTCTTTGCTTCCACAGGAGGTCAAAAGGTCCCAGGACCCACATTTTGGACTTAAATTTAGGCGTCAAGACACAACAAGGGCATTGTTTCATTCTCATTAGTGCCAGAAACACTGTGAAAACTCTGGCCAACGGTCCAACATGTCAGGGCGCTGGAGTCCAGTCCGAGGCGGGTTTCACGTGGATCACACAGAAATACGACGGCTTGACTCACCATCTCATCAGCCTGCAGGTTCCTGTCCATGGCCTGAAGGACTCTGAGGAGGGAGGAGTTAGAAATATCAGCTCAGAGCTGTCCGTCCGTCCGGATCGATATGGACATACAGCTAATGAGACGACTTTATTTCTCACAGTTGTATCTGTACTTATATTGACGTCAGTTACCGACACCGTCGTCGTTTCCATCGGGTCAGTTTGACCGCTGTCGCACCGTCTCCACACCTGAATGTCTTTACCTTTGTTGCAGCTGCTCCTTCTCTTCCTTCAGCTTCTTCAGCCGCTCCAACTTTTCAATGTATCTGCAGAGACAAAACACAAAACGGCAACACGTGAGGGATTCAGAGAACGCACATTAAAACTTCACAGAGCGGCTGAGAGGTTCCTTATTTTGTCGTTGAGGTCCCCTGGAAACATCTCGGAGACCCCTGGAGGGGCCCCTGAACCCAGCTTGGGAAACTGCTCTGTGACATGAAAACTATGACGTCAAAGCTATTTGGGGTTTTCGCATGTTGCATAACTGCAGCAGAGCAGCTAACTCAGCTAATATAAAACACCAGATTACCAGTGGAAAACCAACTAAGAGTGTAATAAAGCCGATGGGAACCAGCAGCCTGGACACTGAAGTTCGGCTAAAACTGGCCTCGAACAGCCGCTGCTGCAACTGGGAGTGTTAGCTGCTAATGCTAACTAGCCCAGACTGATAACAGTGACTGTGTAAGTTACCACATTACCATTTGCAGTACAACTTTTAACTCAATTTGTCTTTCATACTGAATCTGACGATAGCGAGAGAAACACATGTTTAAAATTAACAATAAACTTAACGTGGACTAAAAAAAAAAAATATGAAACAGGAAATATATTTTATTAGAATGATCCACAGCCCTTTGCAGTTCGGCATGCTTGCATTGCACCTATCGGCAATCATTTCAACAAAAACGACGAGCTTTATTACCGATACACCTGCCGTTCACCGGTCACCTGCCACCGAAACAACTGCGCACAGTCTGTTGCAAACCATGTGAATAAAGATTTGTTTGAATTAATGTTGCTTTGAGTACTGGCATTACTGCAGAACTGTAAAGAGGGTTTATATGTTTTATACCAACAGCTTATATAACCTGATGTGTTGTGTGGGTTTGAGGAAAAATTAAGGTTACTGTAAAATTTACAAATCTGGCTATGAAGTTCGGCATTGGCCGAATGAGACGACGGTGGAGCGCCAGGCTGGAATCTAAAAAGGATTTCAGTCCCAAAACAGTGAACGTTACCTTTCCGTGTTCCTCCCGTCGAAGTACACGAAGTCTCCGGCCTGGACGCACCGGGCACACGTCAGCCTGCGGCGGGAGGTGCTGCACAGGGGGCACCGCTCCACCGCCACGTACAGACCCTCCGCGTCGTCCACCGACTCCACCATCACACAGCCCGGGGTGGAGTGAGCCGGATGGGGGTGATGGGGGCGGAGAGGCGGCCTCCCGCCGGAGAGAGGCCCGGAGGACGAAGCAGCACGGTCCGGGCCGAGAGGTGGGAGTCCCGCCGAGGACGCCATGGAGAGGGCGAGCTAACTGAGCTAACTGAGCTAACCAGCTAATGTAACGTTAGCACTAGCTGTTTAAAGCTAAAGCTAAAGCCGCTGGACTCCGCTACTTCATCTTCATCGTCCGGCGGTTATATTAACGTCGCTGTCATGTTTCTGAAACGCTCAACGAGCCGAGGGATGTTTTTGTTTTGATGAGCAGACGATGAGTCCGCCACTTCCGGTTTCCTCCGAGAACGTGACAGGACGGCCACGGTTTGTTTATGTAGTGACGTAACGCTGTGGGCGGAGCTTCAGTCACAAACTCAACAGAAATGAGTTCGACAGGTAGGTTTATCAATCAAACTTCAGTTCTACAGCACCTGCCGGCAACCGAAGCTGAACCGACAAGTGCTGTACAACATTAAAAACAAGATAAATAATAATAATAATGATAATAAATAATAATAATAATAATGATAATAAATAATAATAATAATGATAATAATAATAATAATAACAGTACAAACAGGTCAGCAGAGCACGTTACGACGTTAAGATAAAGAGAAGTGTCGCAGGGCCGCTAAGTGTTAAAAGCTATTCTAAATGAGTTTGGCTTTGAACAAAGGAAGCTCAGCGATGGACGTACGTCAGCGGGCAGAGAGTTCAGAGTTTCGGGCCGGCCACTGTTTGCCCCGGGACCGGGGACCGGGGACCGGGGGACCGGGGGACCTCCAGCAGATCGCAGAGCTCTGCCGGGTCGCTGAGGGCTCAAGATCTCTACAGAGAGGAAGGCGCGAGGCCGCTGACCGCGTTAAAAACAAATGTCAGGGACTGGACAGGGAGCCAGTGCAGCGGGTACGGGACGGGCGCGACGCGCTCGTGTCTCCGACTGTTAGAGAGCAGGCGGGCCGCAGCGTTCTGCGCAAGCTGCAAACGGCGAAGACCGGCTCGGTTAACTCCCACAGAGAGAGCGCGTTGCAGGAGTCTCTGCGGGAACTAACGAAAGCGTGGAGAGCTTCCTCCGGGTCACGGCGGCTGGACGAGGGTTCAACCTTCGCTGGGAGGCGGAGCTGAAAGAAGCTCGCCCCCGACCACAGAATCAGTTTGCTTATCAAATCTTTGACTGCCGTCTAATTTCACCCCCAAATTTTTCACGACGTGGGTAAAATTTGGGGGGGGGGGGTCCAACGCAACAAGACCAGGAGCTGAAACGCTGGGCGGGTTGTGCCAAAAACAATACAGTCTGAGACAGCCACAGTTTGATGTCATCTAAACATCTGTTTATGGATTCAAGACCGTCAGAAGAATTGGGTTTATAAAAGCCAAACTGCAGTAATTATAATGAACGGTTTTGAATGCGCCTCCACGTTAAAGCATCAGAGATACTGTATCGAGCTCTTATCATCAATATATTACACTTTCAGGTCAAGCAACGCAGGAGAATATACAAATTAAAGTGACTGATACTGAAGTCTGATTTACCCAAAGGTCAAGTCATCGATATCAAAAAAAAGGTCGAGTCAGTGATTTTCTAACCAGAGTCCATTATGTTCAAATGCGAGTCCGCGATATTATTTATGGAGGTGGAAATCCCCACGTCTGGTTCAGAAGATAATATAGAAGATTATATTATTATTTATAGAAGATAAAAATATAAAAATCACAGTTTGTGGTTCAAGTTTTCTTTCCCGTGTTATTTATTTTCTTTCAGGATGGCGAAACATTCAGCAGAGACGCTAAAAAACAAACAGCCGACCCATTTACCATCCACAACACAAAATAAAACAGATATACAGTAAAGACTTATTCCATCTATTTACAGACGAACAGGAAGTGACGTCAGAGGTCGGGCCTCACTGCTTCCTGAAGCCTCGCAGGATCGGATAAATGTTCTCAAACGCTTCGTAGATCTCCGCTCGTTCTTTAGCTCCTGGAATTTAACACACGACTACGTAATTATCACTACGTTATTTATAAAAAAAAGGCTGTGAGGAAATGGACTGCATCAAATCTGCATCTAGTCATGATGAAAAATCATCTTATAAAATTCAAGAAATTCTCATTTTAAACCAGATCCACATTTCGTAATTACGAAGAAAACTTTACTGCGCGTCAGTAACACTTAACTCTGAAACGCAGCTATCGGCATTTAGCGAAAAAACTCTAATGTTTCAGGTTGTTGTGGTCGCCGGGTCGGCTACGAAGACGCACACAGTTTCTATGGTTACGTTAATCTCAGTTATGAGACAAAGATCTTGTTATTATATAAACGATCACTTGTAATTACGATACTCTGTCACAGTTCTTGAAAACACCTCCAACTGTTTTCGTTTGTGCACGTGTTTCAGACGCGCGGATTTTCAGCGTAGCTGTTCACTAGCGTTTGCTGATCTCGGCCCTGCTCTGCTGCTGCTGCTTCACTATATAACCCACGCTGGGACGTTTGAGTTTCATTACCGGTCAGAACCACTTTCCCCGACACAAAGATGAGCAGGACGATGCGAGGCTTCACCATGCGGTAGATGAGGCCTGGAAACAGCTCCGGTTCGTAACTGCGGAGACGAAAACACACGTACATACAAAGAGTAGCTGCGTTTAAACGAAGCTTTTTTTAATCCTGCTAATAAAAACAACAATCAGAACAAAGTGGCTGAAGAAATGTAATTCAGCTCAACAAGTGTTTTAAAAGTCTTTCCCAAAAACAATGATGTGACTGCTTTCCAATACTGTGTACTTATATTACTAAACTCTGAATCTAGTATATTTTTTCACCTGAAACTAGTGAAGAAGAGAGATTCAAACGCTACGCCAACAGGAACTAGAAGCTAACAGGAACTAGAAGCTAACAGGAACTAGAAGCTAACAGGAACTAGAAGCTAACAGGAACTAGAAGCTAACGCTACGCCAACAGGAACTAGAAGCCAACAGGAACTAGAAGCTAACGCTACGCCAACAGGAACTAGAAGCTAACAGGAACTAGAAGCCAACAGGAACTAGAAGCCAACAGGAACTAGAAGCCAACAGGAACTAGAAGCTAACGCTACGCCAACAGGAACTAGAAGCCAACAGGAACTAGAAGCTAACGCTACGCCAACAGGAACTAGAAGCTAACAGGAACTAGAAGCCAACAGGAACTAGAAGCTAACGCTACGCTAACAGGAACTAGAAGCTAACAGGAACTAGAAGCCAACAGGAACTAGAAGCTAACGCTACGCCAACAGGAACTAGAAGCTAACAGGAACTAGAAGCCAACAGGAACTAGAAGCTAACGCTACGCCAACAGGAACTAGAAGCCAACAGGAACTAGAAGCTAACGCTACGCCAACAGGAACTAGAAGCCAACAGGAACTAGAAGCTAACGCTACGCCAACAGGAACTAGAAGCTAACAGGAACTAGAAGCTAACACTACGCCAACAGGAACTAGAAGCTAACGCTACGCCAACAGGAACTAGAAGCTAACGCTACGCTAACAGGAACTAGAAGCTAACACTACGCTAACAGGAACTAGAAGCTAACACTACGCTAACAGGAACTAGAAGCTAACACTACGCTAACAGGAACTAGAAGCTAACAGGAACAGAATCAGAAAGACTTTATTGATCCTGAAGGGAAACTCTCTGTTACAGCAGCTCGCCTTTACGTCAGCGCACACAGGAGGAAGTACCAGCAAAAAAATATATAATACACTATAAAAACAGGTCAGAAAATAAATTAAGTACCAGGTCGGTATAAGTATAAAATAAAACAAGTGTGAAGTACAAAGTGGGTTTACCGGTTGATGATGATAATACGGTATAAAGTAATAGTGCATGAACTGTCAGGTTAAGTGCAGCTTATTAAGATTATAATGAGACGGAGGATATTGCACAGCAGAACTAGAAGCTAACGCTACGCTAACAGGAACTAGAAGCTAACAGGAATCAGAAGCTAACAGGAAGATGTTTGTGAGACGCCATTTATCAAAACTTAATAAATTGTTAGCATGTGAGACTGATGAAGACAAAAAGAAAATGATGTCATGACCTAAAGAAACACTGGCATTTTGGGAATTCCTCAGTATATAGTCTGGGATGTGTTTAGCCTAGCTTAGCACAAAGACTGGAAGCAGGGGGAAACTGCTAGCCTGGCTAAATTAAGAGAAGAGACTCCACGTTCAGACTTCGTTATATGTTGGAAGCTGCCTCAGTATGAAGTCCTCCTGTCTCCTGTGTGCAGTTTAAACTCTGACGGACGAGCTTCAGTAAAACCGGACGGTGACACACAGCTAATAAGCTACGATAGCTTCCTCCATTTTGGACTCAAACGTCAGCTCGGTCAGGACGTCTGGGGTTTGCTTCAAGGCTTGCTATTGGTCAACAGTGCAAATTCACACGTCACAGTCGCCAAAATTGAAGACATGAAACGTTCGGAGGTCCTTCGGCTGCACCAGTGAATCCACCGATTGAATGAATTGACCAGAGCTTTGCAGTTGTTGGAAGGTGTATTCTTTCTCTTTTGACAGAGCTAGGCTAACAATTTCCCCCTGCTTCCAGTCTTTGTGCTAAGCTAGGCTGGTCTTCTCATCAATCATCAGTGTTTCTACCTGCTGAACTGTTGGTGTGTCAGGACCAGTCCTTCCAGTCTGATGGGGAAGCAGACGTCGCAGCTGGCCACCATGTTCTGGATCTTAAAGTCCAGGAAGCGGGCGGGGAAGCCGAGTTTCTGCACCACGCGAGCGTACTTCCTGGCCGCCAGTCGCGACTGCTCCTCACTGCACGCGCTCAGACACGTGAGGGAATTAATAAACTGTCCTGAAAATGGTGCAGCAGAACCACAGTTTTACCTGTAACTGGGGACAGACAGACTGACCTCTTGGCTCCTGTACAGACCATCTTCCCCGAGCTGAAGATCAGCGCGGTGGTTCGCGGCTCGCGGATCCTCATGATGACCGCCGCAAAACGCTGAAACACAACACGAGAACTGAACAATGCTAGTAGCTTCTGAGACATTACATCTATATATACTGTACGTATATATTACTGAACACAAAGCATTTTAGAGCTAACTCTAAGCTAACCGGACCTAAATGCTAACTCTAAGCTAACCGGACCTGAGGGAGTTCCAGAGAAATAATATAAATGCTGACAGAATCCATTGAGTTAATACAGTCTATGCGCAGGTTCCACCCCAGTTTTAATGATATGGAGAAGGTCGTTCACGCCTTTGTGTCTTCACGTTTGGATTATCGTAATGTACTGTATCTGGGTGCGAGTCAGGCTTGTTCAGAACTCAGCCGCTAGACTTTTAACGGGTACCAGGAAGAGAGAACGCGTTACTCCGGTTTTAATTAAACTACATTGGTTACCCATACGATACAGAATTCAATACAAAGCACTGTTGTACGTTTTTAAGTCTCTGCACGGTCCAGCCCCCCGAGTGTGTTACTGATTTAATCAGCCGCTGTCGATCCAGCAGATCTCTGCGCTCCAATGATCGGTTGCTTCTTGTGGTTCCACGTTCGCGTCTAAAATGTAAAGGTGACCGGGCGTTTTCTGTCGCAGCTCCGAGGCTGCGGAAAGACCTTCCTCTGTCTCTAAAAACTCGTCCTTCTTTGGGTGTTTTTCAGAGAGCGCTTAAAACTTATTTGTTTTCTTTAGCTTTTTGACAATGCTTCGTAGGTGTGTATGTCACATGTTTGTTTTCTGTTTTTCTGTTTCTTTTTTATATTTTGTGTTCAGCACTTTGGTTCCACTTGTGGTGTTGAAAGTGCTCTATAAATAAAGTTGAGTTGAGTTTTTAGCGGCTGTCAGTAGCGACGGGGGACACGGAGCTTTCTGAAGCACTGAATCAGTTGTGTTGAAAATGACGTTTGCCTGTAAACCCCGTAGTGAAAAGGTTCCTGGTGGGTCAGGAAGATACAAACTGAAAGTGCAGGTTGCTTATTTATACAGCGTTTGCTAATGAGGAAGCCACTCACTAGCTTGCGAGCGTTTACAGGACGCGACGAGTGAGAAGCGGCGGAGACGATGCTGTGCGATTTGTTCGCTTCCAGTGGATCTTCTCTGAAATGCAGGTTTAAATTATGTCAGATAATCTGGACATTCCCACGCTACTAATACCAGGAACTAACATTACCATCACACAAAAGGTTCTTATGCAATGGAAACGTTCACTATTCCCATAAACAGGATGAAGCTAGATACGACTTGGCAACGGGAGATATTTCTAGTCCGCTCAGCTCTGAGCCAGAAAGCTAACGTTATGCTAGCAAGATTCAAAGTCAACAACACTGCAAAATGGCTTCTTTGACTCGTCTTTCAAACCAACTCTTCTCTCTACTTAGACTCTTCACCTCGCTGTCTTCAAACGTGCGGTTTGTAGCTTTCAGATGCAAACGCACGGCGCTCTGCAATCCCGAGTTAGCGTGTCGTCTGTGCTAGATCCTAAGTAGAGAGAAGAGCTGGTTTGAAAGACGAGTCAAAGAAGCCATTTTTGTGAAAAAAGAAAACCCCTCTTTGAACAGAAATGGTGGTCTGAGATTCAACCTGCCCAAAGTTTACCACAGTGTGTTAACACCGTGGTCAAGCCGATCACATGCTAATCAGGTACTTAACAGTGATGAGGGAGGTGCAGCCAGAAAACAACAGGCCTGATTACTGATTACTGGGCCATCATGGAAACTATTAGGTCAGTTTCAGGTGAAACTAGCTAATCAACAGATACTCAGGAAGACTCCTCCCTGAGGGCGGGGCTTAAGCAACACAGAGTAGCTTAAATTTCTCAGACCATTTTTTCACAATTGAGAATGACTTCCGGATGGGAGCCAAGCGTCTTGATTCTGAAAACAGCGTCAGGCGACTGCGACTGAAACCTTTTCACGATGGACCGCTCCCGGACGAATGAGGGCGACACCGACCAGATGGAAATGTGCTTCACTTTCTGTCCGAATGTTTTGCTGAGATGTCTCTTTGAACCCTTTTTAGGGTTTTAAAATCTTTTCACTCCTTTAGTGCGTTATGTTTCTGTGTCTTATTACTTGTGCAAATATAAATATATAAAACTAAACTAGCTGAATTGCAGAGACAAAGTGTGTGAGGAGAATTTAGAAAAGCATAAAACGTTGTCCCATTGTTAACCTGTCCACTGCCCCTGCGTTTGCCGCTCAGAGACCCCGCAGATGTGGTGGCGGAGTGCGACCCCGCGTTGACCTCCAGCACGGTGAGCGAGCTGGCCGAGGCTCGGAGGACCACCTACCTGTCCGGACGCTGGATCTGGGACGACCAGAATGGAGAGACCAGCATCAGCATCACCGGACCCCCCGTCACCCTGCCCAGCAACGGAGACTGCTCCGCCTACTACAGCTGGGTGACGACTGAAACCTTTTCTACGATGGACCGCTCCCGGACGAATGAGGGACGACGCCGTCTTAGTTTGACAGTATGTTTAACAACGAGACTAGCTAGCCGTCCCGCCACGTCACTGTCCCCAAATCAATAAAAAAGGTTTTCACGAACAAACGAGAGGCCACGTGTGCCTGAAGTGACGAGAGAGACGATCGCTCGTGAAGCAAAGTATCAGTAAGTTCAGAGGGGCAGAGTACTTCCTGCATCCTGTGGTGTCCCCCCCCCCCCCAAACTACAGGGGACACTTTCAAAACTTGTTAGATTTTAAAAGCATAAAAATGTCAGTTTTGAAATTTTTTATACATATTATTTATTTATTTTGTGTTTAAAATCTATTTTACTTTATTGTGTTATTGTTTCATATATTTTGTCCCGGCTGTTTACCGCCTGTTTCTTTTCATTTGTGCAGCACTTTGGTCGACACCTGTGGTTTTTAAAAACGGGCTTACAAATAAATTTGACTATACAGGCCGATACTAGCGTTAGCCAGCGCATTAACATAGAACGTGAACTACTTATTCGGTGTCCATTATCAGAAATTAATGAACACCCTGCAGCCAATCGGAATCAAGCATTCACCCAGCCCATGGTATAAGGTGTCAGTACCTTCGGGTTGTACTCTGCATTTCTGGCTTGGAGGGCGATAAACTTAAGATCCAACGGACAGCCGAGGTTCACCGTGGAGACGATGTTCCTGCGCACACACACACACACACACACACACACACACACACACACACACAGTCTCAGTACTACAGATCACGTCTCAGCACTGCGTCTCCAGACTCATCAGTAACTTACTGTAACTGCGGGATGATCCCTGACCTCTCGGTCACAGGGGTCATTGGGGTCATGGGGGTCATGGGGGTCATGGGGCAGAATGGGGAGGCACCCGTCCCCAGCCCCGACATGGATGACCCCTGCTGGGGGTCAGCGGCTGCCGCTGTGGAATCCTGGGAGTTGTAGTCCGGACAGATGCCGCTGTCCCGAGACACGTCCAGAGCTGCAGTCTGACTCTCAGCTGCTGCAGCAACATAAATCAGAGTTTTAACAGGTCGGCTGTTTATCCGGCCCCATGTGACCTCTCAGAGACCACGCCCATTTTCAGTCCGCCCCCATCTTGACAACTGATATATTCTGTATAAAAATACATCTCTCTCCTTTCAACAGTGGTTTAATCCAAATATTTTATTGGTCAATCGTGATGGTCAACTCTACAACTATGCAGAGTTTGTGTTTCTCTAAAGGAGTTCTGAACAGTTTTTAAAGTTTCCTCAGATGTGGTTTCATTTTTAAAAAGGTTTGTTTTTGTTTTGTTTTTATTTTGCCTTCATTGGACGGAGGCAGACGGGAAGCAGGCCAGAGGGGAATGACGTGCAACAAAAAGGAACCGGCAACTTTTTAAAGGTTTTAAGGGAGATATCCTGTGTGCAGTCTGATGCGTCGTGCTGGTTCAGTTTCATTGCACACGTTTGCTGGAACAGAGTTTTTCCTGACTAACAAAGTCAAACAGATCTCCTTTAAAATGCTTCATAGCTCTTATCTCATTTATTTCTTCGATCATGTCGGATCCCTCTGGCGTATCTATATTCACAAGCTGGACTGTTTGTTACTTGATGCATACTAGTTTCAATAAAGTTTACTGAAAAAAAAAAAAAAGCATCATCAGTGATGTCACACCTGTGTCGTCGTGACGACGAGCCTCTTCCTGCGTGCTGAGTTCGTCAGGTAGGAAGCTGAGGTCGAGCTCCGCCCCCGGCTCCCCGCTGGGCCCCGCCTTCATCGGCAGGAAGGAGGAGTCTGGCCGAGAGGGGGTGGGGCCGTGCTGGGGGTGGGCGGGGCTCTGGAGGCCAAGCCCCTCCCCCAAAGTGAAGATGGAGTCCTGCAGGAGAAAACAGACAAGATGGTGGATTAGAGGGAGCTCCCTGCCTGTTTTTAATCTGGGTTTATTCCTATTATTATATATTATTAATAAATATTGTTTTATTCTGTACTTTATTTTTACGACCGACGCTTGAATTTCCCCGTGGGATTAATAATCTGTCTCTCCGATTGATCTCTATCCGTCTATAGCGATATATCTATATCTCACCTAATTCTCAACATGAAACCAGCGAAGACGCCGTTTCTTTGGTGTCCAGTTTAATTTTCTGTGCCAGTTTCAGTTCAGTTCAAGTTTTCTGTTGACATTTTTCAAAAAATAAGAAAGAACTTTCTCTCTTCCTTCAGTAAAAATCAAACGGACGTCGTGGTGAGAGTTTTGTCAGCTGCCGTTTCCAACATCACGAGAGTCCTTGAAGCTCGTTCTGCGCTCCAACTGTCCGATTGGCCGCGATGCCGAACCGCATTACGTCTTCTGGTACTTGAAGTTAAATCTAATCTGAATAATCTTCATGTGCCGTTTGATTCCAGCTGGAATTTAGTTTTGGTCACTTGGATGGTTTTACATCATCATCAATAATAATAATAATAATAAATTAAAATTATCATCATTATTTCCCAGATCTGAAGAAAACCTGAACCCTGAGGATCACAGCTGCGTTCATCAACACAAAATAAACTCGTTTGTTCACAGCTTCACATCTTCTACTCAGACGTCCTCAGTTTTCTTTGAGGGAATTTGGGGTTTTTGATGTTGTGAGAAGGAATTTAAATTCAACGTTACACAGAAACTCCACATGGCCTCGGTAAAGAGACTCTTTTAGACCAGAAACACACATTCAAATAACAAATATTTGCTTTTTCTGGCATTGTGGGAACGGCTCTGAAGCTGCGTTTAGGCAAACGTGGAGGGATTATTAGCAGTTAAAGAAATATAGATGATGTGGAACAAAAAAACGACAGTTATACAGACTTTTTGGAGGGTGGGGTTGCACTCGGGACTGTTGATGCCACAGCTCCGCCCTCCACCTCCCCAGGACTTCACTCCCAGCGGAGAACTACAAGCCCCTCACTTTGTCTCTGTTTGAGAGCTCACGTCAGTCTGAAGCACGGTTTGGCTTTCTGTTTCTTTGACGAAGCGACGCATCTTTTAGCAAATAACTGGAATTCATGTCTGAATCACACCAGTCATTGTAATAATATAATAAACAACATCATGTCAAACAAGGTGGAATGTGGGAAAACTATCGTGGATCCTTCCAGACTTTGGGACTTCACATGTGATGTTTTTCCTTGAGAATATTGTGGCTGCAGCTCACGTCAGTGTGGAAAATTCCAGCATTTAACTGAGTTTTTCTCATCAAAGTTAAAAAACAAGTCACACGTGAAAACCCAACACGTGTTCGCTGACAGTCTCGACACCGACTTTGCCTTTGAATAAAGTTCTGGACGTCCAAAGCAGCAGGGGAACCGACAGTTTGTACTCACATTTGCAATGGAGTCATCGAAGTAACGCTCCAACGCCGACTCGTCCATGAGTGAAGAACCATCTGACCTGATTCAGGACCTTCCAGGACCTGGTTCCAGGCTGGGAGCTGCACAGCTGCATCCAGTCACACTGATGAGATCCTGAACTCAGCACAGACTCTCCAGCTGCCGAGGTCTGATCCTGTTTGTCTGGTCAGTAATACATATATATATATATATATATATATATATATATTACTGTATGTATAGAGATCATTTAAACATGTGAATAAAAATAACAAACCAAGTCAAACAGGTGTAGAGTTTTACAACCAAGTCAAACTATAAAAACAAGTAAAAAAACAAATGTAATATACAATTAAGTTCCTTTGAACTTCTCTAAAACGTTTTTCTTCAAAATGTGACGCCATCAGTTCCTCTGTCTCGTGCTGCAGCTCTGACGTTTCCGCGCAGTGAAATATTCACACGTCTAATCTTTTACATCAGCTGGAAATGTGACGTCCACCGTGATCGTCACCAGTAAGCAGCGGTGCTGTTCGCGCAGCTGCAGTTCATCCTCCCTCCTGCAGGGGGAGGCCTGCGCAAACAACCACTGCGGGAACGGAGCTCTGCGCATGCGCACCGGATGTAAACAAAGCGGCGTGGCACCGCGGAGGTCGGGGAATGTCCGAGTGACGCGAATTGACCGTTTGTCGCTAATATTACAACCGACAGACATCTGATCAGATATCTGATGTTGACTCTGTGACGGACTTCCGGTCGAAGGTCGATCTGTTCGATCGATGACGAAGAAACAAAATGGAGTCTGTGAAGAAGCGCGTGACTGAGTTTTCACTGGAGGCTCACGGTGAGAGCAGTTCTGCTGCAACAGTCACTACACATTACATTCATAAATACAGTTTATTAATATTATTACTACTAGTACTGTAACTAGAATTACTAGCTACTACTCCCAGTCAGACTGGTGCTCAGTGGTGACTCAGCTGATCGATCAGAGTGATTGTTTACTGATTACCTTTCAGATCTGTATCTGAACCAATCAGTGCCCTACCTGGAGGAGCCACCTGACCCGCTGCAGTTCTACCGCGACTGGATTGGTCCAAACAAGCCCTGCATCATCCGCAACGCCTTCAGCCATTGGCCGGCTCTGTCCAGGTGGACACCAGAGTACCTGAGGTGAGGAAGCCCCGCCCACCCACACCTGCACTCTTCTTCTTCTTCTTCTTCTTCTTCTTCTTCTTCTGGGGTCAGTGACGATCAGGGTGTTTCCTGTCTGCAGGGAGAAGGTGGGGTCAAAGGTCATCAGCGTGGCGGTGACTCCTAACGGCTACGCTGACGCTGTGAGCGGCGACCGTTTCGTGATGCCGGAGGAGCGACAGATGAGTTTTTCGTCTGTGCTCGACATCATCGAGGGGAAGGTGAGAGAGAAGCTGCCGCCCCCCCCCTGCAGGAGGATCCGGGCATACTGAGTACTACTGCTTACTGTGTACATGCAGTACGCAGTTATATACATTTTAGGTCCATAAGTCACTAAGGACGTCAGCGGTGCTGGAAACACTGAAATATACTGCTTTATGAAGTACTAAAAGTCCTGCTTTCAGCATTTTACTTCTATAAAAGTAAACAGATATACAGTAGTATGTAAACAAGTATCAAAAGAAAACGTACCGGCAGTTTTTTGGGCCCAAATTGATTAAACTTGTAAGAACTTCAGAAAGTTTGATGCTACCTTTTTAGGTAAGATCTGTCCCCCTCCCTGAGGCTGTAGGACAGTGGAGGTACTGCATCACTTCCTGTTAGTATGTTGACTTGTTGTTCACTAAAAGGACAAACAATCTACTGTGAAGATTAGTATTTAGTACACACTGTATACAGTTAGTAAGTAGTATGAAGCTTCCCTTCTCCTGATCTCAGCAGTGTAAAGTAACTAAATACAGTTATTCAAGTACTGTACTTAAGTACAATTTGGAGGTACTTGTACTTTATTTGAGTAATTTTCATTTTATGCTACTTTATACTTTTACTTCATTACATTTCAGAGGCAAATATTGTACTAGCTAACAGTATATAAAGCAGTTAAAACTAGCTGTGTATAAAGCAGTTAAAACTAGCTAACTGTGTATAAGCTAGTTAAAACTAGCTAACTGTGTATAAACTAGTTAAAACTAGCTAACTGTGTATAAAGCGGTTAAAACTAGCTAACTGTGTATAAAGCAGTTAAAACTAGCTAACTGTGTATAAAGCGGTTAAAACTAGCTAACTGTGTATAAACTAGTTAAAACTAGCTAACTGTATATATAAAGCGGTTAAAACTAGCTAACTGTGTATAAACTAGTTAAAACTAGCTAACTGTGTATAAACTAGTTAAAACTAGCTAACTGTATATAAAGCGGTTAAAACTAGCTAACTGTGTATTTTAGCTAACTGTGTATAAAGCGGTTAAAACTAGCTAACTGTGTATTTTAGCTAACTGTGTATAAAGCGGTTAAAACTAGCTAACTGTGTATTTTAGCTAACTGTGTATAAAGCGGTTAAAACTAGCTAACTGTGTATTTTAGCTAACTGTGTATAAAGCGGTTAAAACTAGCTAACTGTTTTTTTTTAGCTAACTGTGTATAAAGCAGTTAAAACTAGCTAACTGTGTATTTTAGCTAACTGTGTATAAAGCGGTTAAAACTAGCTAACTGTGTATAAAGCAGTTAAAACTAGCTAACTATATTTTAGCTAACTGTGTATAAAGCAGTTAAAACTAGCTAACTGTGTATTTTAGCTAACTGTGTATAAAGCAGTTAAACTAGCTGTGTATAAAGCGGTTAAAACTAGCTAACTGTGTATAAACTAGTTAAAACTAGCTAACTGTGTATAAAGCGGTTAAAACTAGCTAACTGTGTATTTTAGCTAACTGTGTATAAAGCGGTTAAAACTAGCTAGTTAAGGTTGGTGTAAGTCTCCAGGAAATGAACGTAAGTCAGCGTGTGTGCGCTGCAGGTGCGGCCGTGTGGAGTGTTTTACGTTCAGAAGCAGTGCTCTAACCTGCTGGACGAGCTGCCCGAGCTGACGGACGACGTGGAGCCTCACGTTCCCTGGATGAGCGCCGCACTCGGTGAGTTCAGACTACTGAGCGTGCTCAGACTGGACACCTGTCACACCTGGAGACACCTTTTTTTCCTGATGTTTTACAGACCAAATAACTTATCGATTAACTGAGAAAATAATCAGCAGTTTGATCGATAATGCAGATAATGGTTAGCTGCAGTCCAGCTCAGCAGGTCCACACTTTAAAACATTGATAAACTGCCCATCAATCAGATACAGTATCAGCTCGTCGGCGCTCTCTGGTGGACAAACGCTGTAACAGCGACTCTGTTTCTAAACGAGCTCAAACACCGGAGCCAAATCCGAACCACACATCCTGTTTTATTCCACACATTCTCCTCCCGAGTCAAAACCTGGTGCCTACATTACCCACAGTGCAACTCTGCCTCTGACAGTTGTGATGGTGTGACGCTGACTCAAGTGACCTCACTTAAGGCTTCGGGACTACAGGTTTCACAAACAGCAGCAGGAGAATCACTTTAAAACCCGTTACTGAAGCCCGACCTGCTGCAGTTCCCTCTGCAGCTGCTTTTCTTTCAGTAAATATTGCAGCTGTTTTGATAATCGATTAATTGTTTCAGTCATTTTTCAAGCATAAAATAGCGAACACTTGGCTGTGATTTGTAGCTGCAGCCTCTCACATGAGAGGGTTTGCTGTTTTTATCTGTTTTCTATCAGTAAGCTGAATCTCTCTGGGGTTTAGACTGTCGCTCGGACACAGCGCGACATCTGAAGACGTCATCTTGGACTCTGAGGAGTTGCGGTGGGCTTTTATTCACGATGTTTGACATTATATAGACGAACAATTCATCGTTAGCTGCAGTCCGTGGAAGTCTGGACGGTATTCCAGGTCACATGACCGACATTTCGCGCAAAAACCGTAAAACGTTTGATTGGCTCTGCAGTCGCGATGTTAGAAAGCAGGAAGTCCAGCGAAGACTGAAAAATATCACCGACTCAGAGTGGGAAAAAAAAAAACTTTATTTATTTACAAAAACACAACTCGAACAGGCCGTAATGTTCTCCGTCAGCCGTCTCTGCAGCTGAGAATCACTTCAACTTTGTTTTAGTTTCCCGTTCGAAGCAGCTCCGCTCTCCTCGACTGTGAAGTCTGCAGAAATGTGTCTTTTTTTATTAATTAAGTCTTTATTCATGAACAAAATTAGACCGTGGCGGCCATTTTACAGCGCAGTAAGAAAGAAGAATATAAGTTCATCTTAAATCATAGAAACGTTACTGTTATCTACATGGGAGAAAGCATTTTGGTATAAAAGCCTAGCGTCGTAACGACACGTCTGTAACAGCTGGACCGTCAGCTGATGACCTCCTGCCTCCGCGTCATCTGCGCGTTTATATCTGTGATCTCACACAGGTGCCGTCACGCGACTCCTCGTCCTCACCCGTCCGTCGGTCTCAGAGGATCTGGTCTCTCCGCCGGTCCAGCTCTTCAGACAGAGTCCTCAGGGTCCTCCCCATCCGCTGCGGGGTTTTCACTCTCCGTCGGTAGCTGAACTCGTTGAAGCCCTGATGTCTTCTTCCCGGTTTGAAGGCGAACAGTTCGTCCTTCTTAAACTCCTCCGCAAACCTGGACACGTCCTCCGTCCTCCCGCAGGACGAGGACGTCAGTCGGGACAGGTATGCGGACAGGTTCAGGGGGTTTCCTCCCGTGAAGAAGAGCCGGTCCAGGTGTCTGGCCTGAGCTCCGGCCAGCTGAGCGCTCTGCTCCACCTGCTGCCTGGTGAAGCTGCCCTTACCGAACTCGATCACACCTGAGAGGACACAAAGTCTTGGTCAAACACACGAGTCGTCCGTGACACAACACCAGCCGTCGGTTTCATTAGAGACTAAAATCTTACAACGTATCACTCGGACTCCCGAGGGGTCGTCAGTAATAACGTGTAAAGTTTTCCACAGCAGGAAGGGAACTAAACATCCGTTCAGATCGCTGGTTCTGTTTTCTCTCTTGAGATCCGGCTTCAGGTAACGGAGGACATTCAGTCCAGTTCTGTCCTCTTTATTCTCTTTATTCCACTTTATACTTTATACTCAGAGGGAAGTTTGTACTTTCCACTTTCAGACGGCCGCGGTTACTTTACAGATTAAGATTTTACAAACAAAGCACGTGATCACTTTATAAAACTACAGGAAATAAGTAGCTCAAACTACCTCAGAAAAATACTGCTTCCTTTAATGTTTGTGTAATAAAAGTCCACTAATATAATAAACCGGTCTGCAGTGTGTTATAAACTGGGACAAACCCACAACACGTACTTTTACTTCTCATACTTCGGGCGGATAATACTGTCGTACTGTATTTGTATGCTGTGGTTTTGCACTTCTGAACACTTCCACCACAGCTGGCGACAGCGTGTCGACCTGATTGGTTGGAGCAGATGTGATGTAAGCACCGTATTCCCGCTGCACCTGTACTGAGCAGGACGACCTACGCTAGAAGAGGAGGGGGAGGAGAAGGAGGAGGAGGAGGAGGAGGAGGAGAAGAAGAAGAAGGAGGAGGAGAAGGAGAAGGAGAAGAAGAAGAAGGAGGAGGAGGAGAAGAAGAAGAAGGAGAAGGAGGAGGAGAAGAAGAAGAAGGAGGAGGAGAAGAAGGAGGAGGAGGAGGAGGAGGAGAAGAAGGAGGAGGAGGAGAAGAGGAGAAGAAGGAGAAGAGGAAGGAGGAGAAGAAGGAGAAGAAGGAGGAGAAGAAGAGGAAGAAGAAGGAGAAGGAGGAGAAGAAGGAGAAGAGGAGAAGAAAAAGAAGGAGAAGAAGGAGAAGAGGAAGGAGGAGAAGAAGGAGAAGAGGAGGAGGAGGAGAAGAAGAAGGAGGAGGAGAAGAAGAAGGAGAAGAAGAAGAAGGAGAAGAAGGAGAAGAAGAAGAAGAAGGAGGAGAAGAAGAAGGAGAAGGAGGAGAAGAGGAAGAAGGAGAAGGAGGAGAAGAGGAAGAAGAAGGAGAAGAGGAAGGAGGAGAAGAAGGAGAAGAAGAAGGAGGAGAAGAAGAAGAAGAAGGAGAAGAAAAAGAAGAAGAATGAGGAGGAGGAGAAGAAGAAGGAGGAGAAGAGGAAGAAGAGGAAGAAGGAGAAGAAGAAGGAGAAGGAGGAGAAGAGGAAGAAGAGGAAGAAGAAGAAGAAGAAGAAGAAGAAGAAGAAGAAGAAGAAGAGTCCGCCTGAAGCTGATCAACCAGCTGATGCACACTGACCTTTGAACTCGCTGATCAGGAGCTCGGTGAGGAGGTCCAGGCTGATGTTTCCTCCAGATGTTCCCTGAGGATTCAACACCCGGTTCCACTTCATGTCCTGCCTGACGCGCTCCGGGTAGAACCCCTCCATCCCTGTTCACACACGGTAACCGTGACAACAAGCACGACCACATCACTCTGCGTAGTTTATATATCGTCTCTCCGTAAAGGTTACAGGAGGTCGACACACATCAGTTATTCAGATTAACATTATTTACTGAAACTATTTTTACTCGGCCGGCGGTTTATTTGGATGTATTTTATTCTCAGTAACGTTCATTTAAATAACTGATAACTTGCAACATCAGACATCAAACACATGAAGTTGTGAATCGACTGCAACATCTCAGAGATGATTTAAAAACTTTTTTTGGGGGGGGGAGACGGCGCTACATGTATAGCTGCCCCCCCACCTGCAGTGGGCGGGGCTGTGTGACTCTCGGACTCGTACCGGTGATCATCTGGTGGCTGCTGGTGAAGAGCTGCAGGTGTTGTCTGGTCCACAGCAGAACCAGGTCCATCCTCCAGAAGTCCGTCATGGCGTCTCCATCTCCCTCCCGGATGGCGTCCCGTCTGGCCATGTGGTACAGCCCCTCCCACACCACCGCCCTCGTGTAGTTAAACAGGAAGTCCTCGCCGTCAGCCGCCTTGGAGCAGGACTCGGAGCAGAACCACGGAGCTGGAACATCAGAACAACCAAAACATCAGTTTGGTCCTTCAGACCGTTAACTGGTTATTAATATTAATCCATGAACCTGGAAAAAAAAGAAACTGGTTTAAACACAAACTCCTCCTCCGGACTGACCAATCAATAGCCTCCGTTTCCCGTTTACGTATTCAGCAGAACATCACAAAATATACTTTAAACCATTTAATCAAAACGTTTCGAGGCATAAAACTGAAGCGGTTATACTACTGTGACTCACCTGACAGTTCATTTCTTGAGTTTCTAGTCTATAAAATGCCAGAAAACAGTGAAAAATGTCCGTTGTGATTTCCTAAAGTCCAACGTGACGTCTTCAAATGTCTTGTTTTGTTTGACCAACAGTCCAAAACCCAAAGAGATTCAGTTTACTGTCACAGTATCTCTGACGTCAAACCTCATAAACCCACCTAGACGCCAGAGGCTCACAGCTAACTCACTGTCTCCATGGCAACATTATACTTCCTGTTTACGTCCCCCAAAGTGTTATGGGAACTGTATTTCCAAAACAGCTGTCTGAGGGCGGCCACGGCGTCGGACCAAGTGGACGTACGAGTTATTTTGTAAACGTTAATTCTGCCGCAGCGAATCCTTTCGAAACATTTGAGTTTGATGAAATGATTTCAGTTAATATACATTTGAATATATTTAAACGCTCTGACGTGTGAATGTGAAGGAGAGTCTCACTCTGTTCGGCTCTGGTCTGCTCGGCTGCCGTCAGACAGTCTCTGTGGTACCACTCGTGTCTCCTGCACTCGTCCATCCGTCCGCACTGGACCATCTGTCCCCCCTTCTGCTCCTTACAGTGACAGTACACGTAGGTCCCGTCTGCGCTGCAGTCTGGACTACAGAACCAGTCCTCGTGTGGGTCTAAGAGGGTCTGAGCCCGAGCACAGCCCTCGTGGAACCAGATGCCTGGACACAGGTTGCTGCAGCACCGCACCAGCTGCTCACCTGCTTTCTCTACAAGGACAAGGAGACATGTGGTGTTAAAGCCAGACAGCAAAACTAACTACAACCACGGACAATATTATCAATATGAGTTTTAATGACGATGAAACCGTAGAAAAGGTTTCAGTCGTGGTCGTCTGGACGCTGTTTTCAGAATCAAGACGTTTCGGCTCCCATCCGGAAGTCATTCTCAATTGTGAAAAAATGGGACGGGAACTCAGAAATTTAAGCTACTCTGTGTTGCTTAAGCCCCGCCCTCAGGGAGGAGTCTACCTGAGTATCTGTTGATTAGCTAGTTTCACCTGAAACTGACCTAATAGTTTCCATGATGGCCCAGTAATCAGTAATCAGGCCTGTTGTTTTCTGGCTGCACCTCCCTCATCACTGTTAAGTACCTGATTAGCATGTGATTGGCTTGACCACGGTGTTAATACACTGTGGTAAACTTTGGGCAGGTTGAATCTCAGACCACCATTTCTGTGGGGATCGCAGAGCGCCGTGCGTTTGCATCTAAAAGCTACAAACCGCACGTTTGAAGACAGCGAGGTGAAGAGTCTAAGTAGAGAGAAGAGTTGGTTTGAAAGAGGAGTCAAAGAAGCCATTTTGTGAAAAAAGAAAACCCCTCTTTGAACAGAAATGGTGGTCTGAGATTCAACCTGCCCAAAGTTTACCACAGTGTATTAACACCGTGGTCAAGCCAACTCTCTCCGTCAGCTCTGTGTTTGGTCTGCTGAGGGAAACATCTGGCTCTTCAGCAGCTAGATGCTCCGCTACGTTCAGCAGCTGCTGAGGGAAACATCTGGCTCTTCAGCTGCTAGATGCTCCGCTACGTTCAGCAGCTGCTGAGGGAAACATCTGGCTCTTTAGCTGCTAGATGCTCCGCTACGTTCAGCAGCTGCTCTCTGACTGCGTCTGGCTGCTGTTCAGAGGCTTTTTACAGCTTCTTCTTCTTCTTCTCTGGAAACACTGAGACTGAAACCAGCAGCTTTCTCTGTGAGTTCATCACTACCAGACACTCTTTAACTTTACACACGCGATACATTGTTTACGTATATAAGAATATCGATTAGAGTCACTGAGCTGGTTTATGAGTCTTTTGTTTTTGCTGGCCAACGTTTTGCTTTAAGTCTCAAACTGAGTATTTGTTTTGTTCGCCGAGATCCTGAAGAGGAGTTTTCTGCTGAGATAAGAACTCGACGATCGTGGTCCAACTGTGGGTTTCGTACCGAGTACTCGCTGTGTAGCACACTGTGGTGAACTCGGAGCCATCTGGTTATTAGTTACTCCAAAGGTCGTGTACTGACATGGGTCCTATAGGGTTGACTGGTACAGAACTAAAAACATGTCGCTCTGTACTGCGAAATTATCCAAAAAGACAATAATACCTTAAACATTAAAAACAGATATTACAGCTGTTAGCAATGACAAGAAAAGTACCAAGACCAGGTTTGAATTCACAAGACCGGATCACAGCCACAAAAACTCATCCTGACTTTCCTGAGTTGTATTTAAATCTGTTTTCTGATGAAAACCCCGCCTGCGACGTAAACCCCCGCCTGCGACGTAAACCCTCGCCTGCGACGTAAACCCCCTCCTGCGACGTAAACCCTCGCCTGCTGAGTTCCTACCTTCTCTGCAGTAACAGAAGGGGAATATTTTCTTCTTCTCTCCGTCACAGTGAGCTGCAGCAGCAGCAGTGTTGATGTCCTCCTGAGGTGGAGGCATCCACACCAGATCCACCAGTCTGTGAGCCAGATCACTCAGCCAGTCCATCTGAGCTGAGACCTGAGAGGGGTAATCTGAGGGTCTCTGGTCCACAGAGTCCAGACCGCAATCCGTCACAGCAAACAGAGTTACGTACGCCGTCGTCACAAACTGTAAAATATACATTTAGTTTTGGTTGGGAAGCAGAATATGATGGTGAGTGAAACACATCTGTAAACGTAAACACCAAGACTATCGGTGTGAAGCGCTGTTAGCGCCACAATCTGAACAACAACATCCTGACGATTCATCTGTTCTTAGGCTGATTAGACCAAATCAGGCGCTGCGGCGAAAACTGCAGTCCTCGCATTCATCGGAGTGGGGGGGGTAGTCGGTTTAGGCTGCAGCGGATAACAAAAAAAAAAAAGCAGCGACCTGCGGCAGAAAAGTTAAAAACAGAATCAACTTTTGGAGAAACTCAACCCGACGTCGCGCTGCGGAGGCCGGCGATCAGACCGGTCGAACTGCGACACTCTCCCAGTCGTGTCCTCGCCTGGTTTATTCGCGTACCCAGCTTCGACGTCGGCTTAATGTCTGTGCTGGAAACACGACACAGAGAAGCTTCCTTTGGTTTGTGTTCACTTGTTTGAGAGAGAGAGCGACCTAGAGAGTGAATGAGGAGAGGGAGCGCCGGTGGCGAGAAAGCCGGTGCATCAGAGAAATAACACGCTGTTTTCTGATTGTTTCACAGCGGTTAAAGCACAAATAATCAACCCCGCAGCCAGCCGCACGCTGGTGTGGTCTGAATTCAGCCTTAGAGTCTGAACGGTGGTGGAGCTAAACATGTAAAGCTTGTCCTGAAGGGGGGGAGCTAGAGGGAAGATCGTGTAGTCATTAAGATCTAAAGGGTTCATCCTCGGGACAATCTGACAAGTAGATGTTGAGATATTCTCTGGACAAGTTCAACTTAATCGATGAGAAATATTAGTTGACAATCTTTTCACAACAAAACACTTTAGACATTTCTTGTGTAAAGAAGAACATTTTGACTGATGATGGCGCTAGAGGAAAAGTCAGGAAGTCACCGAAATCAATAGGATTCATCCTCTGGGGAACATGAATACCCGCAGAAAGTCTGTGGCCAGTTGGTGTTGAGATATCTCACTCACGGATGAGCTGTAGGACGGAGCGACTGCCATCACCAGCATTAGGTCACTAAATCTGACCGCAGTTTACATTTCAGGAGCTTTACCGTGATGAAGTCCCAGACGTTGAGGAAGTAGTCTTTGGCGGTGTTGTTAAACGTCTTGAAGTGAAACAGTGAGATGATGTGATGAAGAGTTCCTCGAGCGTTCTCACTTTTCTCACTGAGAAGCATTTTTAACATTTCCTGAAGAAAAAAAAAAAAAAAGGTTATCAAGCAACACAGTTTATACTCCGTACACGCCGAGCAGCTGATGTGTCCGAGCTAGCTTTCAGAGATACTTCGCATGCAGCACTCAAACATTATGAAACTGTACTCAAGTCTTTATTTTATCACAAACTGCGAAAACAACATCCAACAAATGTATTTTTGTTCTAGTGGGACGTTTTTTCTCACCTCGTGAAACAGGTGTTCCTTCTGAAACTCTTGCGGTGCTTCTACGAGTCCATCAAACCTCAGGTCCGGGTCCGGGTCCGGGGTTTCGTTGTTCTGGGTTTTGTTGCCGGGCTCTGTCCTGTCAGCGGCGAGGACGTCCCCACAACACAGGATGTGGTACGGTTTCTCAGAAACCACGGGGATGTAGTCCTTAAGGCCGTACGCTGCACTAACCGACTGCTCCGAGGCGTTTGGTATCACTGCACCCAGACTCACCTGAGGGGAAGCAACGGGATCAATCAGTCACTTCCTGTAAACTTTCCTATTATTGTGGGGAATTCTTCAGACAGGCTGGACTCACGGAGGTGCTCTCCTCCTTCATCAGGTGGGAGTAGACGTGAGGAATGTGTCTCACCACTCGTCCTCTCGGTCCTTTCAGGGCCGTCAGGTTGTCGGCGATGATTCGCATCACTAAGGTTTTCATTCGCTGTCGCAACGACTCGTACGTCTGAAAAACAGAGGACGTCTATGATGACGTTTAAAGCAACACCCCCAGTGGTTTCTTTCCATTTCTACAAGACATAAATTCAGTTAGACTCTTGAAACTGGCCTGAGTTTTGAAATCCCTCACAATGACTTCTTTATTTGCACCAAACGCTGCATTAATTATTGCCACAGTTACATCACCACGAGGTTGTTTATCAGAGCTCGACCGATAGGTCGGCTGATATTAGCTTACTGCGGATGTATAGCATCAGTGTTCGCTGCCGGGCTGAGCGTCACGCTGGAAAATGTCCCGATCAGTTTATTTCTGGGTCGCAGTTACAAAACGGACAAATCTACTGGATCCGTATCAAGACGGTTTGTGTAAAAAACAATTACTGTTAGCCGATAGATTATTATATTTCATAAACTCCCAAATATCGATATCAGTATTGCTCTCAAAAATCCAGTATTGATCGGGTTAGTATTTTGGGATTTGTCTCTGTCTCTGTGAATAACATTATAAAGAGTTCGGTCTGGACCTGCTCTGTAGGAAAAGTGCAACGAGATAACTTCTGTTATGAACTGGTGCTATATAAATAAAACCGAATTCATTATTTATGTATTTAATGTTTATTTTTAAAAGGACATAGAATGGACAGGTACTGCAGCATTTATAGCCCGAGATTTTTAACACTCGTCAGAAAGACACAAACAAAACGAAACAGCGATACGATAAAAGCACCAAAAAACAAAACGTCTGTAACTTTCCCACAGACGCACATCGAAACCCCGAGGGGTTTCCGCAGGTCACTGAGCATGTGCGGAGTTCAGGTATTCAAAGCTTAACATAGTATGAGAACATGGCACTGCAATACTGATGGACCCCCCCCCCCAGAACAAGCTGCCGGAAACTTCATGTTGACACGATAACGTCACACAGCTGCTGCACATTCATTCGTGCTGTGAATGATCAGATATCTGCATTGACGAGCAGGCGTACAGGTGTACAGGTGTACCTAATGAAGTGGCCACTGAGTGTGTGTACCGTGTTACGTTGGTTACATGCAGCGATAAACAACACTGAAGAAACTTAATGCATTCAAGTTTAGTAGACGTTCATGCTGCCTGAAACTGGAGACAAAATACTAAAGAATCTATACTTTATAGTGTGAATTTAAAGCAAAAATGTGACGTTTACATTTGTAGTCAAAGAGCTAAAACACGACGCTCTGATTCGTTAGGTCTGTGCACCTGTTTGGACGGTAGGATGCTGTAAGGAGACACTTCCACTGCTTTCACCGGAGGTCCGTGCAGGTAACGAAAATTAATCCGAACTCGATGAGCGAAGCGAAACGCCCACATCACGAAGGCGTATCCTCGTTCTGTAGAGTCGGACCTGGACACAGACGGCACCTGCAGCACAGAGATTTTATTTCCTCATTCAAACAGAACAGACCGTTTAAAGAAGGTTCACGCCACAAACCTCATTACCCGAACTTTTCCCCAGGTGAAGGTATAAGCCGCCGCCTTCTTTGAGTCGTCGCTGCAGTACTGCGTCTTTCTCGTCATCTAAAAGTAAAGACGACGTGGCAGTTTACAACTTTACTCTCTTCCGTCACTGACATTCATCATCGCCGAACTGTTCTTTGTTTAAAAAGGGAAAAGTTTGATGATGATGAAATGATCGATCAAATCAGACATTGATCTGTTCAGAAAGAAGTCCTCAGTTTAACCGGTTAAAGCCACGAGACT
Source organism: Siniperca scherzeri (assembly GCA_027580175.1). NCBI lineage: Eukaryota > Metazoa > Chordata > Actinopteri > Centrarchiformes > Sinipercidae > Siniperca > Siniperca scherzeri. Next base: position 29,490,480 of record CM050850.1, read on the forward strand.
CAACAGCTCCGCTCGGCCATCGACTTCTTCTGTAGCATCGACAAACCTTTAAACTTTTCCAAAGTCAGACCACGCGGAGAAAACGCGAGCGCTGAAACAGAAACGCGAAGGAGAAGAAAGGATGTGGCTCCTCACCTGGATCTCGTCTCTCCACTTCTTCACCTGCCTGTCGTGCTCCTCTGCGAGTCTCTTGGCGTGGATCCTGGCGGTGGTTTTGGACTGCGAGATGCCGAGGCTGTTCATGATGGTGAAGAGCTTGATGGGACAGCGGTGTCTGAGCATCTCCACGCCGAAGGCCGTCTGGAGGAAACAGGCTCGGAGAGTGCCGGTGTACAGAGGCACCGAGAGGACGAGGCTGATCCTCCGGTCCAACATCTGCTTCACCTCCTCGTCAGTCATCCGCCTGAAACGGCCAGAGTCGCATTTACGATCCACAAATCATAATGAAGAGCGTTCTAGGAATTTATCCTGAAGGTTCAACTCCTTTAAAGAACAAATACCAGAAGCAGGTCCGTCTCTGACCCACCGTGGTTTATTCCCCGGGCTGTAGTTCACGATCTGTTTCTGGATCTTTTTGGCGGGGGGGAACATGGATCTGAGACAGGCCACCGTCAGAGGAGCCTTCTCCTCGGCCCAGGAAGTCGTCGTATCCCAGCCGAACGCTGCCAGGTTCTCGGGGCTGAAGGTCTTCCTGTACGGACCCTCCAGATCGTTCGCCATCTCTTTACGCTGCAAAAACATTTTAAAGCAGCTTTTCAAACGTGAAACCGTTGTTTTAACGAAGTTGAGCCTGTTGTGTACAATGCCGCTCCAGCGACTTTGACAGTTTTGGTAAATCCTCTTGTTTTTTGTCTTCAAATATACAATTTTGGGCGGTAAACGAATATTTTCATTATTGATTAACCTGACAATTGTTTTCTCGATTTATTGTTTGGTCAATAAAATGTCAGAAAACTGTGAAAACGGCCCGTTTCATCTTCACGTCTTGTTTGTATTCAGTTCACTGTGATATAAAACAGAGAAAAACAATCAGGAATTTTAGTCGTTTATCATTTTGGCTGTTAAACAATCTAAACGATTATCAATCAATTTATCAAAACTGTTGCCGATAACTTTTCTGGTGATCAGCCATCAATTAAATCGACTGATTGCTTCAGCTCTTGCATTCGAATACATTGCAAAAACGTTTAAAGTTTTATTCTGGCAGAAATTTTCAGGACGTCAAACACGAAAGTCAAAATTAGATTTTGATATTTGTTATTTTGTGACACACAAACGTAATAAACTGATTTTTAAATATTGGCATAAGTCTGCTGTGATGTTGTTCACTGTGCTGCTGTAACTGGCATCCTTAATTTTCCATAGTTTTAAAATAAAACTTGTTTTTTTTTGACTGGCTAATTTGCAAATTTGAAACTTATTAATTAGTATTGATTTTTACAGTTATTTCTGGTTAATTCTGTAATTTTTAACTGTTGAAATATATTTAAATACTTTAAATATTCTGCTCTTTTATTTTGAAAAGCACTAATGAGCTGCATGCTGTGAAAGAAAAGGTGGGAGGCAAATTAAGTTTATTATAATTATTATCTCTTATTATTCAAACGACATTTCAAGCCCTTTCAGGTCTCCGGCCTTCACTTTTGAACACAAAACTACAAAAAAAAACGCTGTTCATATACAGTTTACTTCAACTGCTTTCAGTGTTCACACTTCAGACGTCTTCTATTTTAAAATACAGGCATTCGGTTCAGATACTCACTTACACTGTGATGACACTTCAACTTCACTCGGTGCTCGCACTTATACCCAAACGTCAACTTCTTTCAGCATTTCCATTTTAACTGCCATTTAAAACTGTATTTCAACTGCCAACATTTTCTGAGGAAAATTTAGCTTTTTAAAAAAAAAAAACCAAAACAAGTTATTATCATCTCTTAATAAGACGGTGTCGTCCCTCATTCGTCCAGGAGCGCTCCATCGCAGAAAAGGTTTCAGTCGCGGTCGTCTGGACGCTGTTTTCAGAAACAAGACGTTTCGGCTCCCATCCGGAAGTCATTCTCAATTGTGAAAATGGTCTGAGAACTCAGAAATTTAAGCTACTCTGTGTTGCTTAAGCCCCGCCCTCAGGGAGGAGTCTACCTGAGTATCTGTTGATTAGCTAGTTTCACCTGAAACTGACCTAATAGTTTCCATGATGGCCCAGTAATCAGTAATCAGGCCTGTTGTTTTCTGGCTGCACCTCCCTCATCACTGTTAAGCACCTGATTAGCATGTGATTGGCTTGACCACGGTGTTAATACACTGTGGTAGACTCCATTCAGTGCAGTGAGGAAAACTGCAAAGAACGGTACATAGGCGAGACTAAACAGCCGCTTCACAAAAGACTTTATCAGCACAGACGACACGCTAACTCGGGATCGCAGAGCGCCGTGCGTTTGCATCTAAAAGCTACAAACCGCACGTTTGAAGACGGCGAGGTGAAGAGTCTAAGTAGAGAGAAGAGTTGGTTTGAAAGAGGAGTCAAAGAAGCCATTTTTGTGAAAAAAGAAAACCCCTCTTTGAACAGAAATGGTGGTCTGAGATTCAATCTGCCCAAAGTTTACCACAGTGTATTAACACCGTGGTCAAGCCGATCACATGCTAATCAGGTGCTTAACAGTGATGAGGGAGGTGCAGCCAGAAAACAACAGGCCTGATTACTGATTACTGGGCCATCATGGAAACTATTAGGTCAGTTTCAGGTGAAACTAGCTAATCAGCAGATACTCAGGTAGACTCCTCCCTGAGGGCGGGGCTTATGCAACACAGAGTAGCTTAAATTTCTAGTTCCCGTCCCATTTTTTCACAGTTGAGAATGACTTCCGGATGGGAGCCGAAACGTCTTGATTCTGAAAACAGCGTCCAGACGACCACGACTGAAACCTTTTCTACGATTATCATCTCTTATTCTTCGACTGGCAGTTCAACTGCTTTCATCTTACTCTTTAAAATGACAAGCGGACAGATTTGCGTCTTATTCTTTAACTGAGTTCAGTTATTACACTTCAACTGACACCTCAGATCCTTTTTCAGGTTTTCACATTTGAACAACAACAAAAAGAAAATCCATCTTCGGCGCTTCCAACTTCCACCGTTCACGCACGATTTACTGCTTTCAGTGCTTCGCCTGTTGCCACTTCAACTGATGTTGTCTTTCAGTTTATACATCTGAACGGGCTTTTCTTTATTTCACTTCACTTCCAGCTTAGTTTTTGCGCTTATGCTTCAACTTCCTCGGTACTTACTCTTCAACTCGCACAAAACAAACCCATCTTCAGCTCGACTTCCAGCGTGCACGCACAGTTTACTTCAACTGCTTTCAGCGCTTCAGCTGACACTTCCAGCTCAATGTCTCACTTACACATTTCAACTGCTTTCAGCTGCTTTCGCTTCGACTTCAGTCAGCTCTTCGCGTTCACATTCAGTAACTTCAGCATTGAGCTGTTGTCTCACCTCGGTGGAGATGATTTTCCCGCACACTCGGAGCAGAGCCTCCTTGAAGCCGGACACCTGCAGCAGCCGGTTCAGCGCGGAGGTGAAGTTCTTCTTGCGCAGGTACCCGCACACCTGGGCGATCGGCCCGCGGCGGACGCGCCGGGCCGGCGGAGGGTCGGGCCGCGGGGAGGGCGCAGGGTCCTGGGACGCGTAGTCGTGTTCGTTCAGCGTAGTTTTGAGTCTTTTTTTGAGCTTTTTGGGAGGCGGCGGTTCCCCCGGGACGGAGGGGGCGGGGCGGGCAGCAGGAGCCGGACGGGAGGCGGGGTGAGGGTCCACATAAATCCGCCTTTTCCCACATTTCTTGGTCCTCTGATAGACGTTTCGCACACAGGCGAAACACAAAAACGCCTCTCGAGGGTTGAGATCCGGGAAAAGTTTCTGAGCGCTCCTTAGGTCGATGAGTGACAGCAGAGATTTCCTCTTGTACCCTTTAGCTTGTCTCTGTATCGGAGCGTCGCAGTGGCCGCAGCGGTGCTGCATGTTACGGGGCCGTCAGGCTAGCTGCTTCGCCGACTTCAGTCAGCTCTTCGCGTTCACATTCAGTAACTTCAGCATTGAGCTGTTGTCTCACCTCGGTGGAGATGATTTTCCCGCACACTCGGAGCAGAGCCTCCTTGAAGCCGGACACCTGCAGCAGCCGGTTCAGCGCGGAGGTGAAGTTCTTCTTGCGCAGGTACCCGCACACCTGGGCGATCGGCCCGCGGCGGACGCGCCGGGCCGGCGGAGGGTCGGGCCGCGGGGAGGGCGCAGGGTCCTGGGACGCGTAGTCGTGTTCGTTCAGCGTAGTTTTGAGTCTTTTTTTGAGCTTTTTGGGAGGCGGCGGTTCCCCCGGGACGGAGGGGGCGGGGCGGGCAGCAGGAGCCGGACGGGAGGCGGGGTGAGGGTCCACATAAATCCGCCTTTTCCCACATTTCTTGGTCCTCTGATAGACGTTTCGCACACAGGCGAAACACAAAAACGCCTCTCGAGGGTTGAGATCCGGGAAAAGTTTCTGAGCGCTCTTAGGTCGATGAGTGACAGCAGAGATTTCCTCTTGTACCCTTTAGCTTGTCTCTGTATCGGAGCGTCGCAGTGGCCGCAGCGGTGCTGCATGTTACGGGGCCGTCAGGCTAGCTGCTTCGCCGAGCGCGGAGCTGTGGCGTTTAACGCTCAAAATCTTCCTCTTCGAGCACAGTGACACAGAACAAACCCCGCCGGATTAAAGTTCAGCTCCTCGGTGACGGTTCAGGCGGTTTCAGGAGGACGTGTGGTTGTTGTAAAGTAAATTAAATTCAAGTTAAACAGGAGGAGTGCGGCTGAACTCTTGTGTCCCTGAAACAAGCCCGTGTAGAATCCAAGATGGCGCGTAATTTGACCCGCGAGCTCAGTGCTGCCGCCGGCGGCCGGGAGGGGAACTGCAACAACAGGCGGTGGAGGGTTTTAATTATATTTTGTTGCTCACTGAGCTCATGTCTGGATTTCTTCTTGTAATTTGGGGGGTTTTAGCAACCTGGGGGAGTTACACTCCACATAATAACGATAATAATGATAATAATAGGCTGATTCCAGTATCTGTAGACTTAATTTAGACTTTAAATTAGAGCAAATATTTAAAATCTGATTCATAAAAATATTTGAGACTATATTTGTTGATTTAATTTTCAAAGAGGAGGTTGCTGTGAGGCAGGGTTTTGTTTCTTCATTAATATTTAATATATAGTGAAGCACGTTGTACTTTTATAGATCATTTAAGATTTCTTCAAACGGACGTCTGATTATCTGAAACTGTTGTTTTCTCTTCATGTCCTTTTAACATAATGAACATTTTTTTCTTCTCTTAGGAAAGTTACCTGATGCAGTGAATTTCTGGCTGGGAGAGGCGAGCGCCGTCACCTCCAGTAAGACCTGAACGCACCACGTCGGGTGGCGAGTTTAACGTGTAGCGTCGGTGTGTTTGTTGCGTGTAAACGGTGCGTTTCTGTTCCAGTGCACAAAGATCACTATGAGAATCTGTACTGTGTGATCTCTGGAGAGAAGAACTTCATCCTGCTGCCGCCCACAGACCGGCCCTTCATCCCCTACGGTAACCATAGCAACCACCCTGTACACTTCTATGGTAACCACAGAGACCGCCCTCCGTCCCCCACGGTAACCACAGTAACCGTCTCTGTCTGTCAGGTGTGTATCAGCCGGCCGTGTACCGTCAGCAGGACGACGGTGAGTTTGAGGTCGTCGACCAGAGCGGAGAAGAGAAGGTGCGTTCAGGTGTCTGTTAATCTGAGCGCTCTCTGCTCTATTTAAAAAAACTGCAGTTCACCCTAAACCCCCACCCCCACCCCCCCTCAGGTCCCGTGGATCCCTCTGGACCCTCTGGACCCAGACCTGGACCGGTACCCGCAGTACCGGAGAGCTCGGCCGCTCCGCTGCAGCGTGAAGGCCGGAGAGATGCTGTACCTGCCGTCACTGTGGTTCCACCACGTCCAGCAGTCTCACGGCTGCGTCGCAGGTAAACACCTGAACGCACCACGGGACAGCCCCCCCCACACACACACACACACACACACACACACCAGAAGTTAAGAAACTACATTCAAGGAACAAATTCAGATTTAACAAGCGTATTGATGGCGTGCGAAGTGTCAGCGTTCAGCCGGCTCTCTCTCCTGCAGTGAACTTCTGGTACGACATGGAGTACGACATCAAGTACAACTACTTCCAGCTGCTGGAGACGCTGTCTGAGGTCACAGCGTCAGCGTGAGGTCACAGCAGCTGTCTGAGGTCACAGCGTCAGCGTGACGTCACAGCAGCTGCGTGAGGTCACAGCGTCAGCGTGAGGTCACAGCGTCAGCGTGAGGTCACAGCAGCTGCGTGAGGTCACAGCGTCAGCGTGAGGTCACAGCAGCTGCGTGAGGTCACAGCGTCAGCGTGAGGTCACAGCAGCTGTCTGAGGTCACAGCGGGTTTTTGTGAGTAAATGTAGTGAAATAATGAAAATTACAAAGAAGCAACTGTAAAATAAAGTTTTGTTTAAAACTCTGCAGACTGAAGCCTGTTTGATTTCACGAAGATTTAAATATCTGATACTGAGGCTCGTTAAACTCCATATGAAACATCTTTAATCATGAATATTGAATCGTCGTCTGATGTTGCTACACCTGCAGACACGCCTCCTGCGGGACAGACAGGTGGTGCACCTGCAGACACGCCTCCTGCGGGACAGACAGGTGGTGCACCTGCAGAACCTGCCTGACAATCCTGCTGGTTTAAGTTTGACTACATGTGAACAGATACAGGCTGAAAAAACGGGGCTCAAGCTGTAGCTCACTGACTCCACGGCAACATTATACTTCCTGTTTACGTCGCCCAGGGCATTATGGGACCTGTAGTTCCAGAGCTGAAAGCAGACTTGTCCCCCAAACAGAAGTAAAACCTGCGCTGATGCTCTTCCTCTAAACGCAGCAGGAACAACACGTGATGAAATCCGTCAGACGCTGAAAGAAAAGTCGAGTCGGTTTTTTTTAACCCAAACAAGAACCAATAAGAAAGCACTTTATTAAAGCAAAAAATCTTTTCAACAGAGAAACAGCCAGCAGACAGAAAACCAACAAACCTAAAAAAAAACCAAACATCTCTGAAGGTCAAAGGCTGATATTCTTTTTTTTTATAATCTCTACAGTCACTTTCTAATATTGCATCGTCTCCGAGACTCAAGGCCACGTTTCCTCTTTTCCCTTCAAGAAAATCATCACAGGTGATTATCGCTCAGCGGCTGATTGAAGAAACGAGCTCACGTTCACGACCGGAAAACAGGAAATAACTCCACGAAAGAATCCTTGTTTAACAGACGCAGCTCATAAACTCTTTATGATTTATGTACAAATGTAAACACAAACAAGGTGCAGGTAAAGTTCATCTACTGTGGATTCGTGTTTTGCTCCAAAGATGGCGCCCTCTGAAGCCCCGCCTCCTCGCAGGTGAACAGAGAAC